>CAUYQU010039153.1:0-72847 GCA_963574635.1 Cheracebus regulus | reverse complement strand
CTCCCCAAATCCACAAAACATACATTTTTCTCAGTATCACATTATACCTATTTTAAAAGTGACCACATAATTGGAAGTAAATCACTCCCCAGCAATTGCATAGCATTTCACAGGTTTAAATAAAATATTGTTTGGCTGCTTATTTGTTATTTTCATCCCCTATTCCTTCCTGTCTCCATTTTTAAACACAATTATTGGCATAAAAGAGGTTTTTAATCCCCATTTTAAACTGTATTCTAGCCTGGGCAATAAAACAAGAATCCCATTCTCTCTCCCTCTTTCTTTCTCTGTTTCATTCTTTTTTTTCTTTCTTTTGCTGTTTCTTTCTTTCTCCTTTTCTTTTTCTAAAATCTCTTCCTCTTTCTTTCTCTTTCTTTTTTTCTTTCTTTTGCTGTTTCTTTCTTTCTCCTTTTCTCTCTTTTTCTAAAATCTCTTCCTCTTTCTCTCTTTCAGTCTTTTTATTCTAAAAATTAATAATAATATTTAAAAAGATAAATATAAATTTACCTTATGGAGTTGGTTGCAGTGGCTAGGGCATGTAATCCCAGCATTTTTGAGGCCAAGGCGGGTACATCACCTGAAGTCAGAAGTTCGAGACCAAACTTGGCCAAAATGGTGAAACCCCATCTCTTCTAAAAATACAAAAAAAGTAGCCCAATGTGGTGTTGGGCACCTGTAATCGTAGCTACACAGGAGGCTGGGGCAGAAGAATCGCTTGAAACTGGAAGGTGGAGGTTGCAGTGAGCAGAGATCATACCACTGCACTCCAGCCTCAGTGACAGAGCCAGACTCTGTCTTAAAAAAAAAAAAAAAACAAAAAAAATTAGGTGTGGTGGCACATGCCTGTAATCCCAGCTACTTGGGTGGCTGAGGCAGAAGAATCACTTGAACCTGGGGGTTGTAGGTTGCAGTGAGTCAAGATCATGCTACTGCACTCCAGCTTGGGTAACTGAGTGAGATGGTCTCCAAACAAATAAAAAAAAATAAAATGTCAACATCATTTGTTCTTTGTATACACACAGAATGGTGCATCCATCACCACAATCAATTTTAGAACATTTTCATTTCCCCAACAAGGAACCGTGTTATCCTTAGTCATCACTCTCCCAATTCTTCCTTCCATCCCCAGCACTAGGTAACCAGTAATCTGCTCCCTGTCTCTCTGAATTTTCCCATCTGGGCATTTCATATACATGGGATCACACACTATGTGGCCATTGGTGACTGGCTGCTTGGACTTGGCATAAAGTGTCAGGCTCACCCACATGTGGCCCATGTGTGTGCTTCATTCCTTTTCACTGCCTTATTGCCCAAGTGGTGTCATAAGCACTGCAGGTGAACTGTGAAAAGTTAGGGTGTGTGATGTAATCCCTAGAACAATTGCTAAAGAAAGCACATATTGCTAAAAACAGAGCAAAAAGATACAGCCAAAAAGCCAATAGAGATGAAAGGATACAGGAAGAATCACTCCATTCATCCAAAAGAAGGCAGGAAAGGAAGAACAAAAAAACAAAAGAAAAATAGGCCAGGTATGCTGGCTCACTACTAAAAATACACACACACACACACACACACACACACAAAATTAGCCAGGCACAGTGGTGCACACCTGTAATTCCAGCTACTCGGGAGGCCGAAGCAGGAGAATCGCTTGAATCTGGGAGGCAGAGACTGCAGTGATCCAAGATCATGTCTCTGTACTCCAGCCTCAGTGACAGAGGAAAACTGTCTCAAAAAGAAAAAAAAAAGAACATAAATGGCATAAGTTAGAAATTCCATTGAACTGTAAGTGAACTAAACATTCCAAGTGAAAATGAGATAGTGAGACTGAATTTTAAGAAACACAAACAAAAACATGACCCACCTATATAATGTGTAGAAGAGGCACTCTTTAAATACAAAAACACAGCTAAGATTAAAACAACAGGATGAAAAAATATATCTATGTAAACATTAGTTATAAGAATGCTCTATTAATATCAGATAAATAGATAAGTAATACGTGGGCTTCCTACTTCTTTGATGGAACAATTAAATACTGAGAATATGAGGTTGGTGAAGTGGTCCAGGCCTGTAATCTCAGCACTTTGGGAGGCCGAGTTGGGCAGATCACCTGAGGGCAGGAGTTCAAGACCAGCCTGGCCAACATGGTGAAACCCTGTCTCTACTAAAAATACAAAAATTAGCCAGACATTATGGTGGGTGCTTTTAACCCTAGCTACTTGAGAGGCTGACTTGGGAGAATGGCTTGAATCTGGGAGGTGCAGGTTGCAGTGAACCAAGATTACACCATATACTCCAGCCTGGGTGACAGAGTGAGACACTGTCTCAAAAACAAACAAACAAACAAATATCAGAGAATGGTACACTTTAAATTGCTGCATTTTGTGGTATGTGAATTACATGTCAATTTCTTAAACGACTGGTAGGAGAAGGAAGGCACTGCAAATGATATTTTGGGTTTGTAATTAAACAAGAGATTTCTTCCTCTCTCCCCCAAAAATGTCCTCTTTCAGTTTCTGCAAACTTCCTCCTTCCCTCCACTATCCATCCACCCAGAGGAACTTTTATCTTTTCCCACTCAACCAGATTAGAAGCTTTTGTTTGTCTTTTAATTTGAGGCCTGGTAGGTAAATTAGAGGTCCCAAGTCAAGAAACAGAGGCGTCCCACAGCCCTGTTCCATCTGAGCCTCCCACACCCCATGACTCACTTTACCCCAT
This sequence comes from Cheracebus regulus, assembly GCA_963574635.1. Taxonomy (NCBI): domain Eukaryota; kingdom Metazoa; phylum Chordata; class Mammalia; order Primates; family Pitheciidae; genus Cheracebus; species Cheracebus regulus. The sequence continues at coordinate 70,126 of CAUYQU010039153.1, read as the reverse complement.
AGCACGCTTCCCTTCTGGTTTACCATCTGGAAGAAAGAATAAACTTATTTTTCTTATTCACCAATAATTTAGATAAACCAAAAATTGCAAACAAGGATGTCCTTAGCAACCTGATCTCATTCTCTTCAAATACCAATTGCTCTCCAGTAAAGGGACTGTCTTTCCAGACAACATAAATTCACTTGGAAATCTCACTTAAAACAGAAAAGTTAAGGTCTTCAAAGGTTTGCTGTGGGCAAAGCATTTGCAGGAATACATGGGGCTGAAGGTCAAAGGCAAAGAAAACAAGGCATAAATTCTTTTGCCCTCATTTCATTTGTCCTTGTACGCCCATGGTTAGTGATTAGTAAGGTCAGCTGGCAGTGACAAAACTCTTATTTTGAAGGGTTTTTTTTTTTTTTGGAGACAGTCTTGTTCTGTGGCCCAGGCAGAAGTGCAGTGGCACAATCTCAGCTCACTGAAATCTCCATCTCATGGGTTCAAGAGATTCTCCTGCTTAAACCTCCTGAGTAGCTGGGATTACAGGTACCCATCACCATGCCTGGCTAATTTCTGTGTTTTTAGTACAGGCAGGGTTTCACCATGTTGTCCAAACTGGTCTCAAACTCTCACAGAAGAAACGCCATCTGATCTGCCCACCTCGACTCCCAAAGTGCTAGGATTACAGGCGTGAGCCACCGCGCCTGGCCAGCTCAATTTTCTCTAATGGAAGTAACAAAACAGGTATAATCCAAAAATCATAGATATATCAAAAATTTCAAAAAAGTGTTGGAGGCCAGAGGCAGTGGCTCTTGAGTATAATCTCAACACCTTGAGGCCAAGGCAGGAGGATCACTTGAGACCAAGAGTTCAAGACCATCCTGGCCAACACAGCGAAACCTCGTATCTATAAAACATTTTTTAATGATACAGGAAAATGCTAACTTCGGTAATGACAGTTTCAATGCATCATTGCCTGGCCTTCTGGGTTTTGCTCTGAATCCTGTGACAGATGATTAAGTCATGTGTCCAAGCTCAGGGACTTCCTATTGTACAGAGATGATGCTCCCTGGAGCACCCTGCTCCAATCCTCCTCCCTTCAACTTGTTCCAGTATATCATATTCAACCCAGACCAGGGAAAGCCCCACTCATGTCATCAGTCCTGCCCAGGCCAACAGCCTAGAAAAGATCCCCATCAACCCCCACAAAGGGCAGAGTGACTCAGTTCACCCACACGGTGCAGGCCAGCTGCCTGCCTTGCACTGTCTCCAGACCTGGAGCAGTGTACAAACTACACAGCCAGGGCCCTGTGTTCAGAAGAGTCCCTAACGCTTGCTTGAAAGCTCTGCTGCTTGAATCTTTTTTCTTTTTTTTTGAGACATAGTCTCACACTGTCACCCAGGCTCAAGTGCAATGGCATGATCTTGGCTTACTGCAACCTCCACCTTCTGGGTTCAAGCGATTATCCTGCCTCAGCCTCCCAAAGTGCTGGGATTACAGGCGTGGGCCACTATGCACAGCCCACTTGAATCTTAATTTCTGAAAATTATTGATTTTCATTTTGTGCTGATCCTTGCAAATTAAGTAGCAGTCCCTACTTCAGAGACATTTAAGGAAGATTCTTGGGTGGCTGGAGTAGGCTGGGATTTAAAGTAAGGGGCTGGCCAGGCACACAGCCCCTTCAACAGGGAAACATTTTCCTTGCTCTAAAATAACCCTGTCAGAGCCATTTCCTAATGGAGCCTGAAACAGCCTGGTGAATTGCCCTCAACTGTTTTAATCACTGGCTGTCCCCCTCTTCAAGAGCAAGTGCATTTCACATAAGTGCATAATTAACAAGAGGGGCTGTGCCCATGGGCTGGGTTCCTGTCATGTGCATTCAGTGTTCGGGGTCCCTGGAAAGCACAAGACCCAGATCTGTCCTTAGAGTATGACAATAGATCACTCTACAGTGGCCTGTCCTGAGCAGGACAAGACCCAACAACCCTTTTGGTCAATGCTGGAACATCTCCCAGGCATGAACAATGGTGGCATTTGCAGGATAGTTGGCAGCACTTGTCAGTGGGCCAGCTGTGCCTCAGTGGCTCTGGCAGTTCAAACCAACAACCCAGCCAACTCACCCTGAGCTCCAACCAGCCTGGCTAACTGGGAACAGCCATTCCCAGCTGCACTCAGGCATCTGAAAGACCCTTCCCTTCCCTCAAAGCCTCTTGCAGGGTTTCAGGAAGGAAATGGAAACAGTAAGGGGAAACCACAAACCCATATAACCCTAATAGTGTCACCTCTTGGTCCATGAGGGTGGGGGCAGGGCGCTTCCCCTGTTGAATTTCATCCTGATGCCACCCTGGTGGGGGTAGGAGCAATGCCATTTGCTCCATCTCACAAACAACATTGCATCAGCCCTCCAAGAGATGAAGCCAGGGACTGAGACTGGCTAGCAAAGCCAGAACCAGGACTGACCGGGCCTCTCTGACTTGGGAGCCTTAGGACAGGCTGTTGGTGTCTGCAGATCCTGGCCTAGTTTAGCCTGTGTGATCAGCTGGGGCTGAGGTTCCCTCTGCTAACAGAGCTTTCTCTCTTAAGGATACTGGTGGGGCCGTGGCCCCATCAGATCATCTGTCCCTGGGAACACTCTTTTCCAGAAAACTTCTACGAGGAAGAGAAAATGGGTTTGCTGATATCATGTCTCTGAAAATAACTTTGTAAAAGCATGTAAGGACCCAACACTGTGCTTATAATCAGACAGTTCAGGACCCTCTGCTCTGAGGGAATTAACATTGGCCATCTCCTTCTCCTGTTTGGGTCTCAAACTCTGCCTCTGGAACCTTGTTTTGAAGGCTAAGTTTCCAGCCAGAACAAGTGCCCATGCCCTGTTCTCTCAACCCCATGCCCCTGCCATAGCCAGGAAGGCTGAGGACAGACAGGGTCTTTGCTCCCCTAGACAGAGCTGGCCATGACTGAAGAACCCTCAGAGGCAGGCAGAGCCCTTTTCCTTTTTTTGTCACTGTGCTGACCACCTTGGGAGCTGATTATGCTCCTTAAACCTTCTGGGAACACTTAAGACCCCCAGCACTGCAAAAAGGATTAAGTCAACTGAGATGAGACATGTTTTTCCAATTAGTTATAAACGACCCATGTTGGAGTTTTTGCAAAACTGGCTGGTTGCTTTCTCATTACCCAAGATTCCTCATTCATTCTTTCTGCATAAATAATTTCACAAGGTTTTCAAGTAAATTTGGTACTAAAGGCCCATGACCATGGAATAAACAGGATGCTCACAGTGAAATGCTAAAGCCAAAATCTTCTCTTCCATGTGCCATGCTATGAGAAAGGAGATGGAAAGTAACTTCCACCTACCAAACTTCCCTACCTCAGGCTTCTTAAGACACACATCAACAGGCGCAATGACGTTTGTGTTGGGATATGCATTTTACTATATAAGTGCATCTTTAAAAAGACTTTTCCCAGCTGGGCATGGTGGCTTACACCTGTAATCCCAGCACATTGAGAGGCTGAGGCAGGCAGATCACAAGGACAAAAGATCAATACCATCTTGGCCAACATGGTGAAACCCCATCTCTACTAAAAAATACAAAAATTAGCTGGGCGTGATGGCACGTGCCTGTAGTCCCAGCTACTTAGGAAGCTGAGGCAGGAGAATCACTTGAATCTGGAAGGCAGAAGTTGCAGTGAGCTGGGATTGTGTCATTGCACCCCAGCCTGGCAACAGAGCAAGACTCCATCTCAAAAAAAAAAAAAAAAAAAAAAGATATTTCCCACTAACATTTTCTCATTCCAAGTCCAGTCAGAGAGGCAGAGAATGTGGTAAAGGCAGGGAAAACACTGTCTCACATTTAGGAAGACAGAAGAGGTCTCACAATGGGCAGGGTAGCCCTGGGAGCAGGTGACTCATAATAGCAGGAACAAATATTACAGCAAGTGCATCAATACATGGGAGGAATTTAACAAGGCTGTTCTATTTTTTGAGATGGAGTCTTGCTTTGTCACCCAGGCTGAAGGGCAGTGGTGTGATATTGGCTCACTGCAAACTCTGCCTCCTAGGTTCAAGCGATTCTCCTTCCTCAGCCTCCCAAGTAGCTGGGATTACAGGCATGCACCACCATACCTGGCTTATTTTTTCTATTTTTAGTAGAGACAGGATTTCTCCATGTTGGTCAGGCTAGTCTTGAACTCCCAACCTCAGGTGATCCACCTGCCTTGGCCTCCCAAAGTGCTGGGATTACAGCTGTGAGCCATGGAACCCGGACAATACACTTGTTTTTTTAAGCTCCTAAGTTTGTGGCAATTCATTACGCAGCATTACTAGCTCTGACCAGAGGTCTCAAGCACCAACCCTGGCTGTCATACCTGTGGAAAATGCCAAGTCCTCACATGCCTCTCCAGGCCTCCAAGAGACATCCTGTGGTCCCAACAGGCTCCTAAAGGCCCCTTAGGGCACTGTCACTACTCTCTGCTGGAGCCACATGAGGGCAGTGAGGAGTGGCTGTGGAATTTGAAGCTTCTAAGTCCTGGCCCCCCAGGGCCTCAGGTATCTTACCCAGGTGTGCTATTAACGTGATGTATCACTTGATGATAACCTTGGCTGGCTGTCTGGGGCAGTCTGTTAGGTTTTGCCACTGTAAAGTTACTCTTTTATCCCCCTTTCCATTCTGGAAGGAAGTCACTGTGCACAGCCCACACTGATGGAGGAGGCATCCTGAACTTTTATTTACTAAGTTTGGCAACTCTGCCTGTCACACCAGCACATTCCAAGTACTCCATGGGTCCATGAGGCTGCTGACAATCACATTAGACAGCGCAGCTCTACTCTAGAACATCAAGGAAAAGCAACTACCCACACATCAGTCTCTCAGGTACCACTGTACTATTGTTTACTTAATAGTTTTCTGTAAAAGGGCTGACTTTTTTTTTTTTTTTTTTTGAGCTGGAATCTCACTCTGACACTCAGCCTGGAGTGCAATGGAGTGAACTCAGCTCACTGCAACCTAAACCTTCTGGGTTCAAGCGACTCTGCTGTCTCAACCTCCTGAGTAGCTGGGGTTATAGGCACACACCACCACATCTGGCTAATTTTTATATTTTTAGTAGAGGCAGGGTTCACCATGCTGGTCAGACTGGTCTGGAACACCTGACCTAAGGTGATCCACCCACTTTGGCCTCCCAAAGTGCCGAGATTACAGGTGTGAGCAACTGCACCCAGTCACAGGGCTTTTTAAAAAAGGAACTTGATATCACTACCTTGCAATGGCACAGTATCAAGGATGGCCTTGGACGTCCAGGAGGTGGAGCAGCTCTATTCCTCCACAAGGGCTTTTCCAGCCTTCCTTTCTTCTCCTCAGAAGCCTGGGGCAGGTGGGGACCCCTTTGTCCTGGTCCTCTGGGCTCTAGGGTCCCCACTTGAGGGAGCCTTCACCAGTTCACAACCAGCATCACGGGCAGCTCTGACCCCTCCTGTGCCCCAGGTGTCTCTGGGTCAGAAAGCTGTAGATCCGTGGCTGCCAAAGCTGGTTGATGATAAGAGTCACCAGAGAGCTTTGTAAAAGCTTAGACTTTCTTGAGCTCCCAGCACATGGATCCTAATTGAAGATATGGGTGGGGACCACAATACAAAATACGTCCACAAAATCAGCCCAGGTGGAGCTGATAATTAGCTACATGCCGGAGTCCTACAAGCAGGACAACCAGGCTTAGCTGTGATTTGGGAAAATTTTCACCTGCAAGTAATGCACAGCTGTCCGATGGAAGACCCCAGGGCAGGCCCTGACTCTTTTTTCTTGAGACAGATCTCACTCTGTGGCCCAAGCTGGAGTGCAGGGTCACAATCTCTGCTCACTGCAACCTCCAACTCCTGGGATCAAGCAATTCTCCTGCCTCAGCCTCCTGAGTAGCTGGAACCACAGGCGCGTACCACCACACCTGGCTAATTTTTGTATTTTTAGTAGAGACAGGGTTTTGCCATGTTGGGCAGGCTGGTCATGAACTCCTGGCTTCAGCATATCTGCCCACCTTGGATACCCAAAGTGCTGGGATGACAGATGTGAGCCCCCACGTCCAGCCTAATTCACTTTCTAAAATGAACTGCACCTGCTGAAGGAAAGTGTCTAGGCTGGCCTTCTCCCAGGCCCACAGGACAGGAGTTAGGTGCCAACAGACCCTTTGGAGAAATGCCTTTCCCTGTCCTGTGTGACCAGGAGAAAAGGAGGCTTAGTGGGGTATTTCTGGGTGTACAGCCTCTTTGTTTCTTCCTTATCTTTCTTGCCCATATCACATACCAGGTCCCATTGATCAGGGACAGAACTAGATTGTACCCTGCTGGGTGGCCACTCACTACACTTTAGGACCAGGTAACTGGTTTGGTGAGTTCCAGGTTCACAGAGGGAAAGGAACTGCTCAGGATGGGTCATCCCCAGAGCCTCCCCCATGCCAGATTGAGGTGTTTTCGATGAGGAAATTTAGAGCAGATTTTGGACTGCTGAGTTGATGTTATAATGGGATGAGGCCTTGGGGCAGGGTGGACGTATTTTGTATTGTGGATGAACACACATCTTCAGGGTCTAGAGGGCTGACTAGGTAGGCAGACTGTCCATCCCCACACAAGGATGTCCATGCCCTAATCCCAAGAACCTCTGAATATGTCACCTTATGTAGCAAAAAGGACTTTGCAGGTGGGATTAGCAAGAGGTTTGAGACAGGGAGATTGGCCTGGATACCCAGGTAAGCCCTATCTAATCACACATTCTTAAAAGCACAGGACTTTCTCGGGCTTGAAGAGGAATGATAAGGAGGAATGGGAGGTCCGAGAAATCACGCCGCACAGGGAGCAACCATGTGTCTCGTTCACCTCGTGTACCTCCAGAGCCTGGGACCCAGCAGGTGTTTGGCCACAGAAAGGCCAATAAAGTGAACTTTTGTGGTTTCTTTTTGTTTTGGGGATGGAGTTTTGCTCTTGTTGCCCAAGCTGTAGTGCAATGGTGCAGTCTTGACTCACTGCAACCTCTACCTCCCAGGTTCAAGTTTTCATTTGAAAACTGCTGCAGGCCAAGTGTAAATTCAAGACACTGTGCATTTGCTTGTATATTTCTACTGTCTTCCAGCCTAAAACCCAGCCAGTCCTAACATTGATTGACTGCCCATGTAATGTAAGACTCCAGGCTGAGCAAGTATACTGAGATAAGTAAGACACAATCACACATCATTGGAAGCACCTCCAACAGAGACAGAGATAGCAAGAGATGATTTCAGAACAGCGTATGTGCCTGTCTACAGACACCCACTCTCAGGAGGGGAAACCCAGTTTAGTTCCCAAGAACCTACCAGGTACCATCCTTTGAAGGAAGAATGGTCTCCACTTCACAGACAGACTTTCAAGGCCAAAGTCATACAGGAACCGGCAGGACCAGGGCCAGACCCCAGGTTTGGCTGACATCACTATCTCCCTTATGGCAAGGAGACAGAGGCCCCTTGAAGATGTCCTTTTGCATGAGCTCCAAGGACTCTACTAAATGTAGGTCATTATGGCTGAAAATGCTTTTCCCCTCATCCTTGAAGCTGCTCTGTAAGTTTGGGCTGTAGCCTGATGTTCATCTACACCAGCCCTAGCCAACTGTTGGCCAACAGATCACAGTGTTGTAACCCTTGGAATTGGAAGGCATTCTACACACCGTGTCTCTTCCAGGTGCTTTTTCTCATCAACCATTAAACCACAAACAGGCCAAGTGACAAAGCACTCAGTTCCTTCACATGGTCATTCCTTCTCCTTCCTGCTTCGCCTGATGCAGAAGAATTTGTCAGTGAAACTTGTGCATTACAAGAATATGCAACAGAATTAGGGAACTCAGCAATCCAAAAGCTGCTAAATGAGGTTTTGCATTTTTGGGGATAACGTAAAGCAGTTCCAGGAAAAGTGAAGTCACAGCCTCTGCAGCTTATTTTTAGTTCTTCGAAAAGAGCCAGTGTTGAAGTGGAAGCAGCTCTGCCCCAGTACACAGACTCCATTGTCTGATGGGGGCTGTTTGCTGATAAACCAGCTTGGATTTGGCACCAGAAACCGAAAACCTCTGACATATGTTTTCATTTGGTGATATCAAGGAGGAAACACAAGCCAAAACAGTGCAAGTTATTAATATTCAGAGAAACCACACAGCTCAGTTAACATGCTGGGGTGACACCCTTCCAGTACCAAGCCATCAGCAGTTTTGAGGTGACTGTCAGAAAAAACACAGTGGACTCCTTTTCCTACCCCACCCCACTCCCCACATTCCTGAGATGTGTTATCATTCAGGCCACAATGTCAGCCCAACCAGCATTTTTCAATGGACATTATTTACCAGAAGTTGGGGGAGGACAAACGGGGCAGGATATGGTACAGGTGGTTTTTGGCAGCTTGGGTCTGCTTTCTGGCATACAAGCAGGTTTCACCACAGTAGGGCAGACTTCAGGTTAAGATCTCAGGAGTCTACTACACATCCAGCTCGGGGGCTAATACCAGGAACCCTATAATAATTTTGTGAATAAGGTTTGCCTTTTTTTTTTTTTTTTTTTTTTTTTGAGGCAGAATCTGGCTTCTTCGTCCAGGCTAGGGTACGGCCGCATGATCTCAGCTCACTGAAACCTCTGCCTCCTGGGTTCAAGAAATTCTCATGCCTCAGCCTCCAGAGTAACTGGGATTACAGGTGTGTGAAACCATGCCTGGCAAACTTTCTTCTATTTTTAGTAGAGACAGGTGTCTCATTATATTGCCCAGGCTGGTCTCGAACTCCTGGCCTCCAGTGATCAGTCCACGTCGACCTCCCAAAGTGTTGGAATTACAGACATGAGCCACAGCACCCAGCCATTGTGAATAAATTTTAACCTGAGAATTCTGTAACAGAGATCTCATTGTCTGCACCAAAACTTAATTTCAATGTAATCAAAAGAAATTCATTAAGTGACCCAGCCAGGGAGAGTGCCTAAGGAGAAATGATGATGAAATGGAATGTGGTGTCCTGGATGGGACACTGGAACAGGAAAAGACATTAGGAATAACCCCAAGAAATCTGAATGAAGTACAGACTTGCATTAATAAAAGCATCTCAATATTTGTTTATTAATTTTAACAAATGCATCGTACTAATGTAAGATGTTAATAATAGAGGAAGCTGGGTACAGGTACATGGGGACTCTGTACTATCTCTGCAATTTCTCTCTGGCTCTCTGTGTCTGTGTGTGTGTAGACAAGCAAGAATGTACTGATCCTCCCAGCAATAAAGATTTGGTGCCTACCAAGTGTCACATACCACGTAAAAGTGATCTACACATATCTTCATTTATTCCTTACACTAGTGCTATGAGCTGGGCATAAATCTGCATTTTACAGATAAACTGAAGAACAGAGAGGCTAGGTACCTTGCTCATAGTCACATGGCAAAGTTGGGGGCAGATAAAGGGCTCAAATTGAGGTTGACAAGACAGCTCAGCAATATTGCCTCAAAAATCCCAAACTGTGAACATAAAACAGTTCAAAACAAGCTTCATGTGGGCAATGAAAACAAGGCACACTTTCCATCTGCCCCACTTTAAAAATAAAAGAGTTTAAAAGCAGAGCACAGGCCAGGCACAGTGGCTCATGCCTGTAATCCTAGCACTTTGGGAGGTCGAGGCAGTCGGGTCACAAGGTCAAGAGATTGACACCATCCTGGTCAACATGGTGAGACTCCATCTCTACTAAAAATACTTTTTTAAAAAATTAGCTGAGCATGGTGGCATGTGCCTGTAGTCCCAGCTACTCGGGAGGTTGAGGCAGGAGAATTGCTTGAACCCCGGAGGCAGAGGTTACAGTGAGCCAAGATCACACCACTGCACTCCAGCCTAGCAACAGAGTGAGAGTCTGTCTCAAAAAGACAAACAAACAAAAAGCACAGCATGCCCAAGACACTGACAACACTCAATGCTGGAGAGGATGTCCTTAAGTCCACCAATACCACCATACATTCTGTGCAATCAAGAAATTTACTTGGATGGGGGTGGGGTGGGCTCCCGTGTGTAATTCCAGCACTTTGGGAGGCCAACGCTGGTGGATTACCTGAGGTCAGGAGTCTGAGACCAGCCTGGTCAAGATGGCAAAACCCTGTTTCTATCAAAAATACAAAACTTAGCCTGGCATGGTGGCACACTCCTGTAATCCCAGCTACTTGACAGGCTGAGCCACAGGATCACTTGAACCTGGGAGTGGGAGGTTGAAGTGAGCTATTTTGCCACTGCACTCCAGCCTGGGAGACAGTGAGACTCCCTCTCAATAAAAAAAAAAAAAAAAAAAAAAAAAAAAAGGAGGGGGCTGGGTGTGGTGACTCACACTTGTCATCTCCACACTTTGGGAGGCCTAAGTGGGTGGATCACCTGAGGTCAGGAGTTCAAGACCAGCCTAGCCAACATGAAGAAACCTAGTTTCTACTAAAAATACAAATACATACATATATAAATAAATATACATATTTTAGCTGGGCAGTGCCACTGCTACCGCATTCATCACCAATTTTTGTTGATGTCTTTTGTTCTTTTTTTTTGGAGATGGAGTCTTGCTCTGTGGAGACTCCCAGGCTGGAGTGCAGTGGTGTGATCTCGGCTCACTGCAACCTCCACCTCCTGGGTTTGAATGATTCTTCTGCCTCAACCTCCCAAGTAGCTGGGACTACAGGCATGCACCACCACGCCTGGCTAATTTCTGTATTTTTAGTAGGGATGGGGTTTCACCATGTTGGCCAGGATGGTCTCGACCTCCAGTGATCCACCTGCCTTGGGCTCCCAAAGTGCTAGGATTACAGGTCGCGAGCCACCATGCCCCGCTTTTTCTTTTGAGATGCGGTCTACCTATGTTTCCCAGGTAGACCCTCAAGCTATCCTCCCACCTCAGCCTCCTGAGTCGCTGAGATTACAGGTGTCACCTTGCCTGGCACTAGAAGCATGATTTTGTCAGGACAGATCCCTCTCATTCCCTTTCATAAGAAGTCACTGAGCTCCAGATAAGCTTGAGCCAAGAACTAATGAAACAGATATTTGCCAAACTTCTCTGTGCCTCCTTCTGTGAAAATTGGAGGTGGCAAGATGCAGTGGCTCACACTTATAATCCCAGCACTTAGGGAGGCCTAGGCAGGTGGATCATCTGAGGCCATTGCACTCCAGCCTGGACAAGAGTGAAACTCTTTCTCAAAAAAAAAAAAAACGAAAAGAGAGAGAGAGAGTGAGAAAGAGAAAAGAAGGAAGGAAGGAAGGAAGAAGAAAGAAAAAGAAAGAAAGAAAAAGAAAAAAAGAAAATGAAAGAAAGAGAAAGGAAGGAAGGAAGAAAGAGAGAAGAAAGAAAGAAGAAAGAAGAAAGAAAGAAAGAAAGAAAAAGAAAGAAAGAAAGAAAGAAAAAGAAAGAAAGAAAGAGAAGAAAGAAAGAAAGAAAGAAAGAAAGAAAGAAAGAAAGAAAGAAAGAAAGAAAGAAAGAAAGAAAGAAAGAAAAGAAAGAAAGAAAGAAAAAGAAAATCAGAGGCTTTGGTCCCTTTGTCTGCCATACTCTGGAGTAATTCTGTCCCTGCTTAAATGTGATCTCCTTGAGGCAAAGTCTAGGTCTCCTTCCTCTTGCATGCCCGCCCTGGCCTGTCTACCCCACACTAGCTGCTCAGTGAAGGTTGGCCCATGTAGAGTATGGGTTTGAGGCATCCCAAGACTTGGAGTTGTAGAAGATGTGAGCGAGAATACTCATTTCCATCAGGAAATGTGTCTATCCCAGAGTTCAGCTGAGAAGCTGTGCTCCCTCCGACACCAGTGCTCAGAGCTCCCCTACCCAGGGTGGAACCTTGGATGGCCAAGTACGTTGGCTCAGTATTTGCCTTGAGTAGCTGGGTGCAGTGGCTCCAGCTACTGTTGGATCTGTAATCCCAGCACTTTGAGAGGCTGAGGCGGGAGAATAGTTTGAGGCCAGGAGTTCAAGACCAGCTGGGGCAGCATAGTGAGACCCCCATCTCTACAAAATATTTTTAAAAAATAGCCAAGAAGCTGAGATGGGAGGATTGCTTGAGTCCAGAGTTTTGAGATTACAGTGAGCTGGTATTGTGCCACTGCACTCTAGCCTGGATGGCAGAGTAAGACCCTATCTAAAAAAAAACCAAAAACCAAAACAAAACAAAACAAAAAAATCCAAAACCCAAAAACCAAAAAACAACAACAAAAATATTTGCCTAGAAACTGAAGCCTAAGGAGAATGGGGTGCCCATTTTGACAAATGAGAAAACTGAGCTCAGGGTAGAAACAGACCAAGAAATTGACTCATGTGAAAAAGGCAAACTTATTCATGCAGCATTTATTCACTCCTTCATTCATTCATAACTTAGTCCTCAGCATGGACTGACTATGCCCTCAGGCCCAGCCCTGTGCTGGGGGAACAGAAGGGAATCGGCCCAGCTCTGGCTTCAGGGAGCTCACAGTGGGCTGGAAGGACAGGCGTGAAAGCACTGAAGGACATGAGGATGTGCCTGGGGCAGTGGCACTGGTATGTGGACACCCAGAGTGGGTCCTCATGGCCTGAGCCTGGGGTCAAGACCTACCCTTAAAAGCAGGACCTACCACCCTTAAAAGCAGGACCTGGGGTCAGGACTTTTGAGCAGGGGGATTCTTTGAGGAAGTGGATCCAGGGAGCTGACTGAGGGACTGGGAGGGTAAAGGAGGAGAGAGAAAAGCAAAAATGGGGTGTGCCACAGAGATGGAGTTTCACTCTTGTTGCCCAGGCTGGAGTGCAATGGTGCGATCTCCACTTACTGCAACCTCTGCCTCCCGAGTTCAAGTGATTCTCCGGTCTCAGTCTCCTGAGTAGCTGGATTACAGACATGTGCCTCCACCCCTTGCTAATTTTGTATTTTTAGTAGAGACAGGGTTTCTCCATGTTGGTCAGGATAGTCTTTAACTCCTGATAGCAGGTGATCCACCCTCCTCAGCCTCCCAAAGTGCTGGGATTATAGGTGTGAGCCACCGTGCCAGCCTGAAGTTTATTACTCAAGTCAGTCTCCTAGAGCAGAAGATTCAGGGATTCGAGTTTTTAAGGATGATTTGGTGAGTGGAGGGGGCCAGTGAGTTGGGAGTGCTAATTGTTGGGTTGGAGATGAAGTCATAGGGAATGGAAAATGTCCTCTTGTGCTGAGTCAGTTCCTGGGTGGGGCCCACAAAACCAGATGTGCCAGTTTATCCATCTAGGTGGTGCCAGCTGATCCAATGAGTGCAAGGTCTGCAAAATAGCTCAAGCACTGATTTTACATTTTGCAATACTGATGTTATCCCCCGGAGCAATTTGGGAACGGTGGGAATCTTTCAGCCTCCAGCTGCATAACCCCATTAAAAACCACAGTTTCTAATCTTTTGGCTAATTTGTTTGTTCTACAAAGGCAGTCTAGTCCCCAGGCAAGAAGGTGGTTTGTTTTGGGAAAGGGCTGTTAACATCTTTGTTTCAAATTATAAACTAATAACTCAGTTCTTCCCAAAGCTAGTTCGGCCTACGCCCAGGAATGAACAAGGACAGCTTGGAGGTTAGAAGCATGATGATAGAGTCAGTTAGGTCAAATCTCTTTCACGGTCTCAATTATAATTTTGCAATGGCGATTTCAGGATTCCCAGGGACTCATCTAGAAATGTATTATAGGCCCGGTGTGGTGGCTCAGACCTGTAATCCCAGAACATTAAGAGGCTGAGTCAGGAGGATCACTTGAGGCCAGAAGTTTGAGACCAGCCTAGGCAACATAGAGACCCCAGCTCTATATTTAAAAAAAAAAAAAAAGAAAGAAATTGTATCATAATTGTCTGCCTGAGCAATGAGTGGGAGAATCACTTAGACCCAGTTTCCTGTCTCCCATTAATTGAGGGTTTCTCTTGGAGCAGGGCAGGACATGAGGGAAGCATGAATCAGATCAAAGCCTGCCTGGACTATTTGCCAGGGCTGTGGCTGGAATCTGATCTGAGGCTGAGACCATGTGAGGCAGAATGTTGTATTTTTAGCGAGATAAGATCAGCACCAAGACAAAATTATGACGAACTGCAGGGTCTTTATTGCCGGTGACCATGGAGGACTCATGTCTCTCCAACCCATGGCCCCGAGTTGAGGGAGAACTGGGCTTTTATGCTAAACAACACTTTTAGGGGGCTGGGGATTTTCCAGGGTGGGGGCACTGGGGATCTTTGCAAGCAGGCAATTTGTACAGAAGCCAAGGTCAGCAGTTAGAGACAGTGAAAACTCCCAATATCAGTAAGCAAGCAGTTTTTTCAGAAGCCAAGGCCAGCAGCTAGAGACAAGGGGGTTTCTTCTCAGGGTCCGTGTGACCCTGAGTGGCGAGTTCTTGAATTCCATTGAAATGAGGCTGGTGTCTGCACCTGGCTTTGGCCTGATTAATCGTAGTGCCTTATCACTAGCCTGTGAGCCTGAGAAGCCATTGCATTTTAGCCTGGCTGAAGCCATTTTCCTTGCCACATCACAGTACTAGTCTGCTTTGCATTGCTACAAAGAAATACTTGAGGCTGGATAATTTGTTTTTTAAAAGAGATTATTTGGCTTATAGTTCTGCAGGGTGGACCAGCAGTGTGAGGCTGACATCTGCTCAGCTTTTGTGAGGCCTCAGGAAACTTTTATTCGTGGTAGAATGCAAGGATAGCTGGTGTGTCAGACGGTGAAGAAGGGAAGAAAAGGGGGAAGAGGTTTCAAGCTCTTTTTAACAACCAATTCTCTCATGAACTAATTGAAATAGAACTTGCTTGTTTTCACAGGGAGGGCACAAAACCATTCATGAGGGATTTGTCCCCATGACCAAACACCTCCTACTCAGCCTCTCTCCCAAGATTGGAGGTCCCATTTTAGCATGGGATTTGGAGGCAACAAATATCCAAACCATATTACCTTTCTAATCAAATCCTCAACACAGCCTCTTCTAATCTGGTTTTCAGCTAATGGTCTTCCTTCCTACTTGACTGAAAAAAAAGGACTTCCATCACCACACCTACTCACCTTCTAGCCTTCCAATTCCCCAAATCTGTATTCCCTGTCATCCCCACAAATGAACCATTCATCCTCTTATCAAAGCTGATACTTCTGCTTGTGTACAAGTTCCCACCCCACTCACTGATTCAAGGAATCCTCTAGCAATTTTCCTGCTCTTACCTTTATTGTCAAATTTTCAGATTCTACGAGATTGTAACTATCAGCATAGAAACATGCTGCTGTTTCCTTTGTCTTAAAAATTTTCTCTTTATCTCTCAAGCAACTGCATAGTGTCTTAGCAATCCTTTCAGAAAAACTTTTTGAGAGAAATCCCTCTACTTGCCTTTCCAAGTATTATTCTCTCATTCACTCTTAAGTACACTTTATAGCAGCTTTTACCCCACTACTGCACTGAAACTGCTCACGTCAAGATCCCCAGCATATTGATTGGTAGCTCTTGACATGGCCACTCATTCCTTCTTACTTGAAATTCATTCTTACTGGCTTCCAGAATGCCAGGCTCTTCTGGATTTTTCCTTTTCTCTCACTGGTTTTTCATTGTCAGTCTCTTTTCCTTATTTCTCCTCTTGTCCTCACTCTTAATTTGTGAGTGTCCAAGTGTTTAGTCTTTAGTCTTCATCTCTTATACATCTATAGTTTCTCTTTTGGTGACTCTGGCTTTAAATCCTTGGGGTCATTCTTGATGCCTTAGTTTATATTAGGTGGATGAGTCAGAAATCTCTCTGCTGTACTTTTTAAATATATGCTCAATCTACTGACTGTTACTCCTGCACTTGTAACTGTCATCATCTGAGTCCTCATGATGTCTCCATGTCATGAGTTTTACTTGGAATTATTGCAGGCTCCTCAATTGCAGCCCTACTTACACCTTTGTTCCTAGAGTTGATTCTCCACACAGCAGCCCAGGGGATCCTATTCAAACAGAAGTCAATTAAGGTATTTTCTTTGATCAAAATCCTCCAATGACTCATGATCTCAGAGTAAAAACAAAAGTCCCTGCAATGACCTAAGAGTCTATTTATGACCAACTCTCTACACTCATCTCCTCGGGCTTACTTCCTCATCACTCTCCTCTGTAGCCTATTTTTTTTCCCAACCATACCAGGAATGTTATTATCTGTGAATATTTGCAGTCTTTCCCTTGTCTAAACCATTTTCCTCCTGATACCCTCATTGCTAACTTTTTCACTACCTTCAAATCTTTGCTCAAATTGATCTTTCTCAGTGGGGCCTTCCCTAATCACCCTGTTTTAAATTGCAACCTAACTTCTCATTGCCCCCAGGCCCTGCTCACGTTCCTGACCTTCCTTCATGCACTGTTTTTTTTTTTTTTCTTTCTGGGGGCCTATTTATGTTATTGTTTATTGTCTGTCTTCCTCGATAGAGTTCCAGGCTCAAGGACAGGGATCTTTGTCTATTTTGTTCATTGTTGCATCTCTAGCACCAAAAGCAAGACCTAGCATGCACTAAATCCTTAAGTTCCTTGATGATTAAATGAACAAGACAGCAAGAAAACCATTTTCCTGATCTCTTCCTCTTCCCCAGTAGATCACTCTCTTTTTTAGACTATCTCTGTACCTGCATATGTCCTGCTAGTACATTCTATTCTTAGTGTTTTTATAATTTGTGTAACTGTCTGCCTTCTCCTCCAGAATGTAAGCAGCTACAGAGCGAGAACTGTAACCCATCTATCTCTCTGCCTTAGCACAGGGCCTGTCTTCCATTTGCATTCAATTAACATCTGTGAAAATAAACTTTTAAGAAGGGATTTTTTTTTTTCTTTTAAAAACTTAGAGGTGTATGATAGAAAGTTAGAAAAATTCAGAAAAGTAAAGGATTAAAACAAAAAAGTAATACCCCCATAATCCAAGATCAACATTTCGGTATGTAGTCTACCAATTGCTTTCTCAGGCAAATGTTTCGATGTTTGCTTAAAAGACTTTTTATTTAGTTAAATTCATACTTATACATATTTCTATGCCGTATTTCTTAGCCTTGTTATAATAAGGATGAATGTGAAAGTTCAACAGTATTTTTAATGGATTTATTGTATTTCATCAAGTGGATGAAACAGAATGCTTGCACACTGTACTGTGATTAAGTGGTTAGGTTATTTCCAGCTTTTAAACAATTTTTAAAGGGCTCCACTGTTATTCAACAGATAGGCAACTTTCTCAACTATGGTGGGCTACACTAGAGAGGTACCAAATTTTCCAGTTGATTAAATAGATGGCACTATCCCAGTTTCACAGCATGAGAATATGAACTTAATTTGATGCCAATTGAACCAAGTGGAGAAGTGCCCCCTTCTCCCAAACAAATGGAAGTTTTAGTTCAAGGCTACAGACACTGTTTTTACACTTTTACATTTCCTTTAGTAAATTTCCATCTGCCATCCAAGAAGACCTCAAATATTTACAAGGTCACAGGATGCCTTACATTTAAGAAAATAAGCTTCTAAGGGCCTTTGTTCCCCTCTGCCAGATCTTTCTAAGCCAGGAGTAAGTGACTCTTAACCTTTACTTTTTGACACAAGGGTCAAATTTAGAACAGATTCAGGCTCTTGGGGTAGCTGCTTACTGAAGTTCCTACAGAAATAGTGCTGACACACCTCAGTGCCCGAGGCTGTTGCATCCACAGGTCTGGGTGATAAAGAGTGAGCTTGCTGGAATTTCTTTTCTTTTTTATTAGACTTAGATTCTAATCCTACTAATTCTGCAAGAGGAAGCTGAAATTAAAGTCCAAATTCAATATTGTATTGTGATACTTTTGCTTAATTTAACTTTCCTACAGAAATATGTAAAACATGAATATACAATTTCACTTCACACTTTCAAAAACAATTGTTCCAATTAGCTAATACAATATAAATTTTAATTACTGAATTGAAAATATACATATAGGGTTTTCTACTAAATTATTGGGTTGTTTCCTTAAGTTAAACATAAGAAAGTTTGTTTTGATTTCCTAGAAATGAGATTTCTATTCTCATTTATGATCTTTTATTCTCACCTCTAGGAGACTGCTAAGAACTGATACTTTAATTCATGACTAGTTACAAGAAACATAACCAGGTTTTAGGAGTTTTGACACAATATCCAAAACAGCTACAAAACTGAAGATGTTAGGAAATTAGTTTTGTTCTAGTTCCAAATGACTTTTTATTTTTTAATGTAAAATAGCATAATATTAATAGCTACCACCTATTTCAAACTTTCTATGTATCTAGTACCATGATAAGCATTTTAAAAATATCGTTATTTAACTTCCCTAAAAAATCTGTGAAATAGGTTTATTTACCCATTTTACAGATCAAAAAATCATGACAAAACAAAATCACAATGATAAAAAATGGTACAACTATTAGACTTGGAGCCTATGTAGTGACAATGTTCTTCCCCTCATTTCTGTCTGTGTATCATTCTTTATCTTGATTCATCATTTTGTACTTTTTCTGAATATATATCACTTTATAACACCTCTTAACAATTCCTTCCCTTTCACACTCTTTTTTTTTTAACTTAAGCTGACCATAATGCAGATCAAAAAATGTATTTTAATTGTAACTTTCATTTATGTTATTTTTATGTTTTATATTCTAACTTTAAAAATGTGATAGCAATGTTTTAGAATACCTAAAAAACTTGAAATCAATTACTTTCTTCATTGAATGGAGCATTTAATTTTATTTCCCAACTTATCCACTCTTAAAATGTCTTGTCTTTTGATTGGTGTATTTAAAACATTGACATTTAACGGGATTGTTAATGTAGCTGGATTAATATCTACCTATTTGCAATTGTTTTCTGGGTTTGTTCTCTGTGTCTTTCTGTCTCCTGCCTCCACCCATCTGCCTTCTCTGGTTTGGTTTGATTCCATTTTATCAGCATAACAATCATATTTATTTTAAAAAAATTTTTAACAGTTGTCCTAAAGTTAAAATATGCATTTTAAAATAATCTAAGTGTATTTTTTAAATAATATTATACTGCTTCACATGTAGCACAGGTACTTTATAACCGAATGTCTCCAGTCCCTCCCTCTGATCCTTGTGATATTGCTGTTGTTCATTTATCTATATACTATACATTGTATCACATTGTATTATTATTACTTAAAATACACTGTAATATTTCAGAACAATTAAATTGTTCTAAAATTTTATTTTCATCTTTACTTATTCCTTACACGATTCTTTTCCTTTCCTTATATAGATCCAAGTTTCTGACTTTTATGATTTTCTTTCTGCCTGAGAACTTTTTTAAAGACATTTCTAACAGGGCAGTTCTGTGGGCAATGAAATCCTTTCATTTTAGTTTGTCTGAGAATTTCTTCTTTACCTTTGAAAGATAAGTTCACGGGATAAAGAATTCTAGGTTTCTTTTTAACACTTTACGTATTTCACTCTACTCTCCTTGCTTCCATAATTTTTGATGAGAAGACTCATGTAATTCTTTTTATTTTGCTTTGTTTTAATCCAGCTTTTATTGGTTTGGTTCAAATATTCAAACATGTAATGTTTAAAATTATTTTTGGAATATTTAGTTAGTATATATGGCATTGAGTATGTGCATGTAGTATGTGTATGTATGTTTGTGTGTAGATATGTGTACACATGCCTGGATATACATGCATGTAGGTCAGTGTGCATGTATGTATGTGTCTATATATGTATGCATGTATACATATGGGTGTATTATGTGCATATGATACTGTTTCTTCTGCAATCTATGCCCAAACATCACAAATGTGACAAATGTCACAGCTACCACAGAAGAGAAGAGTTCATGCAAATTACATTTTCAGGAAACAATAATCTCACCTTTCTGCACAGGGTCAATTGGAAAACATACAGTTACAATACAAATAATCTGGTTTGTACATTTGACTAACAATATTCATTTATCGACAGCTTTTATTAAATTGGATGTCAGTTTTTCTTAGTCTTATATCAGTTAAGTGATAGCAGAAAGAAAATTTTTGTTTTAAAAGCCATATTAATTTGAATAGCACTTGTTATTAGGTTTGAAAAATGTATTTTTATACCCATGAACTTTATTAGTATACTGACTTCTTATTTTTTTCATAATTACTATTTTAATTTTCTTTTTTTTTTCTTTTTTTAACTTTTATTTGAGGTTCGGGGTACATGTGCAGGTTTGTTATATAGGTAAATCGCAGGTCATGGAGGTTTGGTGTACAGATTGTCACCGAGATAAAATAATGGTACCCAAATGGCAATTTTTCCATCCTCTCCCTTGTTCCATTCTCCACTTATAAGTAAGAACATGAGTAATTTGGTTTTCTGTTCCTGTGTTAGTTTACTTAGGATAATAGCCTCAACCTCCATCCATGTTGCTGCAAAGGACATAATCTCATTTTTTTTTAAATGGCTGCATAGTATTCTATGGTATGTACCACATATTCTTTATCCAGTCTACTGTTGATGGCCATCTACATTGACACCATACCCTTGCTGTTGTGAAAACTGCTTCAATGAACATACATGTGCATGTATCTTTTTCTTTTTTTTGAGACAGAGTCTCACCCTGTGGCCCAGATAGGGGTGCAATGGCATGAACTTGGCTCACTGCAACCTCTGCCTCCCAGGTTCAAGTGATTCTCCTGACTCAGCCTCCTGAGTAGCTGGGATTACAGGCAGCCATCACCATGCCCAGCTAATTTTTTTTTTTTTTTTGTATTTTAGTAGAGATGGGGTTTCACCATGTTTGCCAGGCTGGTCTTGAACTCCTGACCTCAGGTGATCCACCTGTCTTGGCCTCCCAAAGTGCTGGGATTACAGGCAGGAGCCACTATGCCCAGCCTTGCATGTATCTTTATGGTAAAATGAGTTCTATTCTTTTGGGTATATACCCCAAAATGGCACTTCTCAGTTGAACGGTAATTCTAAGTTCTTTGAGGAATCACCAAACTGCTTTCTTCAATGGCTGAACCAATTTACATGAGTTCAGTGTACAAGCATTTCCATTTCAGCAGTGCATAAGTATTTCCCTTCTTCCACAGCCTCGCCAGTATCTGTTATTTCTTGACATTTTAATAATAGCCATTATGACTGGAGTGAGATGGTATCTCACTGTGGTTTTGATTTGCATTTCTCTAATGATTAGTGATGCTGAGCATTTTTTCATATGCTTGTTGATTGTGTGTATGCCTTCTTTGGAAAACTATCTCTTCTTATCCTTTACCCACTTTATAATGGGGTTGTTTGGTTTCTGATTGTTAATTTGTTTAAGTTACTTATAGATTCTGGATATTAGACCTTTGTCAGGCACATAGTTTGCAAATATTTTCTCCCTTTCTGTAGGCTGTTTACTCTGTTGATAGTCTCTTTTGCTGAGCAGAAGCTCTTAAGTTTAATTAGATCCTATTTGTCAATTTTTGTTTTTGTTGCCATTGCTTTTAACATCTTTATCATAAAAGCTTTACAAGGGCCAGTGAGCCCAGATCGTGCCATTGCACTCCAGCTTAGGCAACAAAAGCAAAACTCTGTCTCAAAAAGTAAAAATTAAAAAAATAAACTTTACCGGGGCCTATGACCATCCAAATATGAAGACAGGAAGTCAGTCTAACCCTGTTTACTGAGAATATGATTCTATACCTAAAAGACTCCATAGTGTCTTCCCCAAAGCCCCTTGAGCTGATAAATTCTGCAAAGTTTCAGAATAAAAAAAAATCAATGTACAAAAATCGGTAGCATTCCTATATAGCAATATCCAAGGCTGAGAACCAAATCAGGAACACAATTTTATCCACAATAGCCACAAAAAGAATAAAGTAACCAGAAATACAGCTAACAGGAAGGTGAAAAATATCTACAACAAGAATTACAAAACACGGTTCAAATAAATCAGAGATGATACAAACAAATGGAAAAACAGTCCACGCTCATGAGTAGAAAATCAGTATCATTAAAATGGCCATACTGTCCAAAGAAATTTATATATTCAATGCTATTTCTATAAAACTAGCAATGACATTCTTTACAGAATTAGAAAAAAACTATTTTAAAATTTATTTAGAATCAAAGAAGAGCCCAAATAACCAAGGCAATCCTAAGCAAAAACAACAAAGCTAAAGGCATCATATTATCCAACTTCAGACTATACTACAAGGTTGCAGTAACCAAAACAACATGGTACTGGTACAAAACAGATACATAGAACAGTAGAACAGCATAGAGTGCCCAGAAATAATGCCACACAATCATCTGATCTTTGACAAAATTGGCAAACACAAGCAATGGGGAAAGGAATCCCTATTCAACAAATTGTTCTGGGAAAACTGGCTAGCCATATGCAGAAGACTGAAATGAACTCCTTCCTTAGACCAAGCACAAATATCAATTCAAGATGGATTAAAGACTTAAGTGTAAAATCCAAAACTATTAAAAACTCTGAAAGATAACCTAGGAAATACCATTCTGGACAAAGTCTAGTATTTCTTATCCTTGTAAAGATTTTTATTTTGCCCTTTTGGCTTCTTTCAAGATTTTTTGTTTGTTTTTCTCCCCTTTTGACTTTAAGCACTCTTCCTCAGAGAGTCTACAGATTGCAGCTTTTTCAGCTATAATCCATTGCTATTATATGGCAGTCTGTCATGCTGGTAAAGTGTGAGGGAGAAAAGGGTTCTTATAATCTATGATTAAAGCCCAGTCTTTTAGTATGTCTGTGCCTTCAGCAAGTGTCCTTCACAATCCCTTCAGTCTTAGGTGAGAAAAAATAATTAGACAGGAGCAATGTCCTTACCTGAGATGGGATGACGCCTGGTAACAACTGCTAATGGAGTGTAGGTCTCTGTTGAGGAAATGCTCTGGGTTATTTAATAATAATTACTCTTCCCCTTCCCCTGCCAGAGCTATGAAGGGATTTCTCAGATCTTCAAAAGAGCCTTGTATTACTCCGTTTTCACGTTGATGATGAAGACATACCCAAGACCAGTAATTTATAAAAGAGGTTTAATGAACTCACAGTTACATGTGTCTGGGGAGGCCTCACAATCATGGCAGAAGGCAAAAGGCACATCTACATGGTGATAAGCAAGAGAGAATGAAAGCCAAGCTAAAGGGAAAACCTCACATAAAACCATCAGATCTGATGAGACTTCGTCACTACCATGAGAACAGTAGGGGAACTGCCCCTTTGATTCAATTATCTCCCACTGGAACCCTCCCACAGCACACGGGAATTATGACAGCTACAATTCAAGATGAGATTTGGATGAGGACATAGCCAAACCATATGAAGCCTGATAGAGTTCTTTGATGTAAATTCTAGGAAAGTGTGCCCCTACCAATACCACCCCCCCCCAAGAGTATTATACTCTCATGCTAGTCCACACACAGCCCCCATCAATTAATCAATATTATCATTTAAGTGTTTCTATCAGCTTCTGCTCCAGGAAAACAAATCTCACCTGTGACTATGGATTCACCTGTGTCTTTAGATTTTCAGGCGGTAGTATGACCTGCAACCTCAGTTATCTAATCAGTGAAGGAAAGTTGTTTATTTTAAACTTGCCCAGCCTTTTCTCATAAGAATAAAGAGATCAGTGATTTCTAGGCTTTTTAAATCAATGGATTGGAACTAAAACCAGAAGTCCTTCACAAAATTCATATTTTTTATTGAACTAAACATTTTTAAATTGATAGAAGAAAAATTATTTTTTATTTTTGTTCCACTTAACTATCATTTTTAGTACTTGATAACACTCAGAAATCTATCACAAATAAGTCAAACATCCAAGGAGAGAAACACCTAAACCACCAGGAATCTACATAGCCATCAGCTATGGAATCCTTATAGCTTCTATGAAGGAGATAAATGTAGAATACTGATCGCATTAAATCTTACATCGTTTCATGACTCTAGGTTATTTTGCTAATAGAGGCACTTAGACACATTTTACTGGAAACCATAGTACTAACCTCTCTCAAGGTTATCCTCAAAGTGATATATCTAAAGCATGCCTTCCTATGGACGATCTGTTTTAGTCACATTTATTATTTTCTCTTCATTATTGATGAAAAGCAGCTGGTTATAATAATAAAGTTGGGTTATCTTTGAATTTCCTAATTTTCCTTGTTGAACATTTCTGTTCGATAGAAGTTTACTATGGAAACTTGTCTGGACTGAATTCTAATCAACAAGGAACAGTTAACTAGGAAGTAGAAGTTATGGGAACTGTTAGCTAAGTTGTACTCTGCATTTTAAAGTCAGGATGGAGAAGGCTCTACAGCAGTAGATGTTTATACAGGACTACAGAAAAATAAATTTTTAAAGGTTTAAACAAGAAGTACACTAGATTATACGGTATATTCAAATGGGGCTGATGGCTTAACAGAATTGAGACACTCTAAGAAGGCAAGGGAACAATTTAGAAAATATCCAGCAAGGCTATAAATTAACATCACTTCATGTTTTATAAAAAAAAATCTAAGAAACAAATATTGTTTAACCTAAAGAAAAGAATCTTGGGCAATAGGAAAACTGGTTTAAACATCAAAGACAAGGACTGAAGTGTAAGAGAGAGCTTTAGCACATGTCGTATGGCCCCAGATGACACCAAGTGAAAACAATAGTACCAATACTTAGAAATTACAGGAGTTATAGGAAGTGGTCAAGAAAAATATCCTAATAATCAGAAAAGTTCAAAGATGAAACAGGTTCCCTCTGCCTTATATCATCAGAGATATTAAAATCAAGGCAAATAATTACATGTCCCTTTCTTGGAGTTACTTTAAATCCTTCCTGAAAAAGGAAGGCAAAGCAATAATAAATATCATAAATATGATTTTGTCTTTGTATCCCTAATGTCTAGCAAGTTGCCTAGAACATGATAGGTGCCCAAATCATGTTTACTCTACCAATTCAATTAATAGACAAAAAAACTACCTGAAGAAGGGGAGAAAAGTTGCAATGGGGATTCAGGTTTTGAAAGGATCGTCAGATTGATGAACTTGGAATCTTTTTCCTCTGACCACAAGATTCCATGATTGTATATGTTTATGCAAATATTCTTCTAGTAATAAAGTAACAGTGGACACTGCGTATTTCTGTCAGTTTTAGAGTTAACCAAGCTCATATATATTCCATTTTATCCCTAATACTAACACTTAAGTCATAAAAGGTGAGCCAGCCACAGTCAGCTCATTTAATTATTTTGTCAATACTATATTTGACAAACAGCAGAGGCACGATTTGGAACTATGATTCAAAGGATATTCAACTCCTTCTTTCTGAGATGAAACTCAGAATAGTTAAAATAGTTGCTAAAACTTTAAAAATGTAAATGTAACTAACCTGTCTAGGTCTGTTATATGTATTATCTGAGTTGATCCTCATATAATTATATAACAAAAATAACAGTTATATATACTATTCCAGTTTTACCACTGATGTCAAGAAAATGGAGAGTCATCTGCATAAAATTATATAATTTAATGTCAAAGTAGGGATTCCAGTTCAAGGGAGTCACACATTAGGAACTGTGCTCTTAAATACTACATTATCATTAAGTTGCTGTGACAATCTCTGATATAATCTCCCCTAAAAGTCACTGTTTAATTGATAAATCAGAATACTAAGTCTACAGATCTCAATGTGAGCCTAATGTAATCACTGCACATATATTGGGTAGCATATGGGCATCACTGCTTATTCAGTGGTAATACTACTGTGTGGTTCCATTACTCTCTGTTTCACTTTTGACTTGTCTTTCCTAAGCTTTTCAAAACGTGGAGTAGACCACAAACTCTTTGCACAAAGTAATTTGCAAGTTCAATCTGCTTAATCCATTTAGGTACTGGATGTTACCTCATTAGCTCTAATGGATTTTGAAACCAACTCTAGTTAATAAAGGCAATGTTACTGCCATATTACCAAATCTAATCTACGAGAATGATAACTAAAATAACATAGAGAAAACAGGAGCTGTTCAATTTTATCTTGGCATTCACAGCTTTCTTTCCTTTCCCTTGTACCTGAACTAAAGAAATCCTTCTAAAATTAAAATCCTGGAAAGAGAATATTGTCAGCACTTCTCCTCTAATAAAAATAATGTCAGCACCAGCTGGACCTGTCTTAAAGAGTATCCCCTCTCCCAATATATATTTACAGATAATGGCCTTCCCAGAGGTCATGAAGAAAACAAATGTACTTTTCAAAACAGTGGTAAAGTTGCACTAAAATATTAGCCACAGTTATTTCTGACTTTTAAAGTCGTAAGCAATTTTTGTTTTCTGTCTTGTATCCCTCTGTGCATTGTAAGTTTGTCAGTAATCCTATAACACTCTTGTAGTCAGATATATAAATGTTCTTAACAGGTAAATAAGAAAGCACCTACCTTAATCATTCATTTAATTGTGCAAACCTGTCAAAAAAGGAGGATATTCTTTA
Source organism: Cheracebus regulus (assembly GCA_963574635.1). Lineage (NCBI taxonomy): Eukaryota > Metazoa > Chordata > Mammalia > Primates > Pitheciidae > Cheracebus > Cheracebus regulus. The sequence goes on along the minus strand of CAUYQU010039153.1, from coordinate 43,716 downwards.
AGGTTAGAAATACGTACTGAGAACATGGCATGAATTATGCACTATTAAAACCTAAAGATAAAAAGGTAAAGACAAAATCCCTAATCATAAAAACTATATCTAGTAATTCTCATATAATTTTCCTCCTACTGTTTCTTCTATTCCTATTAATACCACACCATTCACTAATTTGCCAAACTTCTAAACTGCAATTATTTCTGATATTGCTTTCAACCTTTCCCATGAATCTAATCAAGGATCATATATTTGCTTCACCTTCATGATTTTTCAAATACCTCCGTTCTACTTTGTTCCCAGTTCACTAGTACTCCCATTAATTATTGCTATGATTTTCCAATCATAGAATATTTTAACTAAAAATATCTAAGAAAATTTCAAATAACTATTTCAACATCTTTCAGGAAAAAATAGAACTCACCAAAATTAACCTTCTTGACTCCAAATATATGTGGTAAAACTAGGTCTTGAACCATTCTTCATTAGTCTGGATTTAATGAACTTTTCACCACACCTGTCTTAGCTCATTTTTTGTTGCTATAAAGGAATATCTGAGGCTACGTAATTTATAAGAAAAAAAGGTTTATAGTATGTAATAACTCACACTTCAGCAGATTATACAAGAAACATGGCACCAGCAACTGCTTGATTTCTCGGATGGGCCCCAGGCTACTTGGTAGAAGGCAAAAGGAAATTTCCAGGCAGAAATCACATGATAAGAGAGGAAATAAGAGCAAGTGGGGAAAGTGTCAGGCTCTTTTCAACAACCAGGTCTCTTCGGAACTAATAGAGCAAGAACTCACTGCCAAAGGGGGTATTTATCTATTCATGTGGGATCCTCCCCCATGACCCAAACAGCTCCCATTAAGCCCACCTCCAACGCCGCAGATCACATTTTACCATGAGGTTTGGATGGGACAAACATCAAAACTATGGTGACACCAGGATGTCTAGTTTATAGGATAACTGTAGATGACTTACAGATTTTCTCTGGGTTATACTAAGATGGGACTACTTTTCAAATCATACCTAGTGTTTTTCCACTTTTATAACTTGTTTAGACTGTTCTAACTAACATGAATGTCTTTGAAGCCACCCTGATATCTTCAGCTGGACAGACTTGGTTATATTCAAGGGATTATATTTACAACCGGTCACCTATCTACCTACAGATTATGTGCATCATTTATCCAAAAGTTTGGCAGGTGCTATTTTAAGCCTCTTTAAGAATCCATGAAGAAAAAACATGCTTCCTTTTCTCATCTCATGTCTTCTCATTGCAAATTGTTAAGAAATGTGAAGATCTCAGGAAGCAAAATTATTTGGTCATAAAAATGTCTTCCAGATGAACTTTGTCATAAGCATGGGGAAAGTTTAAAAAACCAACAATTGTTTTTCTGCTGAGGAGGACTGTACAGTTCAGTTAGTTTCCTGATTTGAAATGCATATGAGTCAGCAACCCTACAACCCAAATGTATCTTTCCTTCCCATGCTGGTGTATACTGAGTCATTGACAAGGAATTCAAACTTTGATATTGCATTTTTTCTTTCTCTGCTATTCAGCCAATGTAGGAAACATCCATTTCACCTCTTGATTTGCATCTCTGAAAACAACTCCCCTATTTGAAGTGTCTATGGATGGCTGGAAATGGGGACGTAAAAAAAACAAGCTAGAGAGAATCTAAGTGAGCAAGCCCTGATTGCTTCATGCAATTTAGGTTCAGTAGAAGAAAAACAAAATCTAGCTTTAGATAGTGATAGTATGTATACTACCTGAATACTTTGGAATTTGTAGTATAATTTGATTTAATATAGTAATAAGAAATGTCAGAATTTAGATGGAATAAAGAGGCTCCACTATTCATTGAAGGAAAGAAAACTTTTTAAATATAGAAAGTTGCTTATTAGATATTCCCTTTGGTTAAATCCAAATTTTAGATTTGCTTAAAGAAAACAGTTATGACTTTGGGGTCATAATATCCCATTTGATAGATTTTGATTAACAAATATGAATTAAAGGCAGATTTAAAATATTCTATCTTTGAGAAGTTTTCAATCAGATGAACAAAAGGTCTTCAAAGATTTAAATTCACTGCAGTGATTTTATACAAACTTACCCAAAGCACTGCTTTAATCCCAACTTATTTTTTCTAATAAAATAAAAGACCTTGCTCTGCTCAAAGGTCCAGATCGAATCCCAAGGATTAAGATTTAAATGAGAAAGCAATCAAACCCAGCCTTCTGACATAGGTTTATGATGGTATGGTAAAGGAGTTAGACACATTTACCATTGAAAAAGATAGAAAATAAGCTTTTAAAAATATTAATACTTGATTTTCCTGGTAAATAACAGTTCTGAATTTATAAGGCTATAAAAATCTCTATGAGAATAAAGTAATCACTGGGCCACCTGAGCCACACATTTAAATGTCAGTGAGAAAGGCATACTGGAAACTGCACTCTTGGTTTGCTTTCACTCACTGTATTACAAGCATGATCCTCAGAATGCAGTAAAACTGGTACATAGGAGGGCATGGGTATTAGTTAATTAAATTCCATGGCTAACATAAAAATGATTAACTAATATGTTTGATTTTTTTTTACAAGAAACATTGCAAAAAATTAAAAATAGCTTACTTCATAGCCTTATTAAAAGGGTAAAACAATGCTCCTGCTGCTGCTGTTCATGATAATAGAGTAATAAGCCAAATTATTCTTGATGTCTTTGTGTTAACAGCAGAATGACATATTTGAGTCACGTAGCACCAAAGTGTGTTACCAGCAATGAATCCATATGAGTCTGCAGCAACTTCCATTATTACCTCCTCAAAAGAATTCTAGAGGGGCATAGGCAGAAGGAGAGAAAGAAGTAAATTTCAGAGCAAGAGTGAAAGTTTATTAAAAAGCTTAGAGCCAGAATGAAAGAAGTACACTTGGAAGAGGGCCAAGCAGGCAACCTGAGAGTTGAAGTGCATGGTTTGATCTTTAGACTTGGGGTTTTATATGAACACAAGACCTCGATACTTAAAGGGTCTTGTGTTCCTTCTACCCTGATTTTTCCCTTGGGTTGGGCTGTCCAAATACACAGTGGCCTGCTAGCACTTGGGGTGGTAGCATGTGCAGTGTGTCTACTGGAGTTATATTCATGCTCACTTGAGGAGTTTTTCCATTTTCCCTTTCTCCAGGAGTGTTCCCAAAGGAAGATCATCTGCCATTTTGCCTGTTAGTGTGCATGCTTGAGACCACTCACCCAACTCTTGAGATCTCATTGGGAGGTTGTTCATCACCGGTTTCAAATTTATTTCTATCTAGTAGAAGATTGTCTTTCCCTGAAGCTGTCTGTGACCAATTATTAGTATTAGTATTATTATTTTACATATATTATTTTTTATTGCCCTTTAGGTTCTTCTGGGGCACATGTGCAGATCATGCAGGATTGCTGCATAGGTACATATATGGCAATGTGGTTTGCTGCCTCCATTCCCCCCATCACCTGTATCTGGTATTTCTCCACATGTTATCCCTCCCCAACCTCCCCACCCCCCACTGTCCCTACCCTAGTTCCCCCGCCAGCAGACCCCAGTGTGTGATGCTCCCCTCCCTGTGTCCATGTGTTCTTATTGCTCAACACCCACCTATGAGTGGGAACATGTGGTGTTTGATTTTCTGTTCTTGTGTCAGTTTGCTGAGAATGATGGTTTCCAGATTCATCCATGTCCCCACAAAGGACACAAACTCATCGCTTTTTATGGCTGCATAGTATTCCATGGTGTATATGTGCCACATTTTTCTAGTCCAATCTATCATCGATGAGCATTTGGGTTGGTTCCAGTCTTTGCTATTGTAAACAGTGCCACAATGAACATATGTGTGCACGTGTCTTTATAATAGAATGAACAAATTATTATTTTAGAGAAACACTTAACCACCTGACTACTACCTGATGGTTGCCTGACATTCCATATTGAGGGCAGAGGGGAGCCCTCTCCTGCCCTGTTCATGGCTGACTAGCTACTGACTGTATCCCTTGGATAGAGATAGCTCATATCATCTTTAATTTTGTGATCTAGAAATATAATGTTGGATGTACAAAACATAGAATATTGGTCTTATTTTGTTTTATCTAAGGCTTTCTTCTGGGAATACTTTGTAAACCAAATTTCTTAGAACAGTTTATTTTCTTTTTATTTTGTTACTAGTAGAATATAGTCATTAAAAAAAGTTCTAGATATTTAATTTTCATTAACCAAAGTCTATGGTATAATTTCCTGGAACTGATAAAGATGTAATACAATCAGTAGCATTAACAAAGAAATTAAGAACTTTATCAGAAAGTGTTTTATTTCAAATAATCTAAAGCTGACCTTGAATTGAATCCTTCAGCTATTATTAGGCATGAATTTAGATTAGGTACAAAGTAGATCCTGAAAGTTTTATTCCATTGTTACTAGACTTTAAAAAATGAAGAGGGAGTGCGGAATAAAAATCAAATATTTGCTGTCTTCTATCTTGAAAAATGCACATTAAAGTCAAGAAAAAAATCAGTTAAAAAGGGGTTTTATGTTTGTAGTATTACAATCCTAGAATATATAAGACAATAGAGATCTAAAATGTCACTCTATATTGCCAGCAATGTCAAATTTGAGACAAGACAGATGAAAATGCACACTATAGTTTCCTAATAGAAGCAACATGGTAATCTTAACACAGCATATGTCAGAAAGAAGACAAGGGTGGTTGAAATTGCCACCTCTGAAGTGTGCATGCTCCCCTCCCAAATGTCACATCTGAAGTATCTACCTATTTCCCTTTGTTCAGGAACAGCTCTCTGAGTTTTCTTTGAGGAAACCACATCTCCCTCCTTTCAATCTTTGCGGAGCTAACTTTACCCCACGTCTCCAGGGAAGACATGATTAGTCCCAATAACAGCATCATTGCACTGAAAGCAATGAATGACACCATGAAGGATAACTATGTATGACTTGTATTTGTGGTTACTAAAGGATTCCCAGGTGCTGCTATTCCACTGACTCTTGTGGAGCTGGTATTTGGTAATATATCACGTGTGTATCTACCCATCTGATGTATGTAATCTTCTCCAGACTGCTCTTAGAAAAAAATCCTGAAGTTGGAAATTCTGGCCTGAGAAAAAGATGCCCTTTCCTGATGTATAGAGAAGGGGTTCAAAGCAATCTAGGAGGCTTGCTGTGTAATATGCCCCTAACTTCACCCCAGGTTGTTGGGTCCAAAGGAAAGGATAGTAAAACCTGTAGTCCACAAGTACAGCAAAACACTCTTGAAAGATACTAACGAAATATGGTGAAACCCCATTTCTACTAAAAATACAAAAATTAGCTGGGCATGGTGGCAGGCACCTGTAGTCCCAGCTACTCAGGAGGCTGAGGCAGGAGAATGGCTTGAACCCGGGAGGCAGAGGTTGCAGTGAGCCGAGATCACGCCACTGCACTCCAGCCTGTGTGACAGAGCGAGTCTCTGTCTCAACAAAAAAGTCTTCACTTTTGTATCAAGAGCAATAAAACAACGTCTATCATCATTGCTTCTAGTTAGCATTTTATTGGCAAAAACCGTATGGCCAGAAAAAATAAAGGAAATATATATTTGGAAAGGAAGACATAAAACTATAATTTATCTTGAGCCACATTGTCTACAGACAAAATTCAAATACACAAATTATTAAACTAGTAAGATAAGTCAGTAGGATTACTGAATATAGATTTAGTGTACAAAATCAATAGCATTTCAATAAATCAACAATTGGAAATGTATAACTTTAAAATGCCACTCACAATAGTAATGAAAACTATGAAATATCTAGCATTTAACAAAATATATGCAAGACCTTTGCAAATACAAAAATATATGTTGATGTACATATGCTTTATTAAAAGGCATAAAATAAGACCTAAATAACTGGAGAGATATACTATATATTTTAGGCTACAAAAGCAATTTTATGAAGATGTATTGATTCTTGACAAATTCAAAGCAATTAAAATCAAAATATCTACATGATTTCTCCTGGAGATAATGAAGGGATTCTAAAATTATTACAGAAAAATAAATAATCAAATTTAAAACACTCCAAAAAAATCAATATGAACACAATTCCGATGATTGATGCAGATAGCTTTTCTTCTTAGCCAAGGCCAACAAACATATAAAAAAATGTTCATCCTCACTGGTCATTAGAGAAATGCAAATCAAAACCACATTGGGATACCATCTCACACCAGTTAGAATGACGATCACTAAAAAATCTGGAGACAACAGATGCTGGAGAGGATGTGGAGAAATAAAAATATTTTTATACTGTTGGTGGGAGTATAAGTTAGTTCAACCATTGTGGAAGACAGGGTGGCAATTCCTCAAGGATCTAGAAATAGAAATTCCATTTGACCCAGCAATCCCATTACTGGGCATATACCCAAAGGATTATAAATTGCTCTCTTATAAAGACACGTGCAAATGTATGTTCATTATGGCACTGTTTACAATAACAAAGACCTGGAACCAACCCAAATGCCCATCGATGGTAGACTGGACAAGGAAAATGTGGCACATGTAGACCATAGAATATTATGCAGCCATAAAAAATGATGAGTTTGTGTCCTTTGTAGGGACATGTATGAATCTGGAAACCATCATTCTCAGCTAACTGACACAAGAACAGAAAATCAAACACGGCACGTTCTCACTCACAGGCAGGTGTTGAACAATGAGAACACATGGACACAGGGAGGGGAGCATCACACACTGGGGTCTGCCAAGCAGGGGTTAGGGGAGGGACAGCAGGGGATGGGGAGGTTGGAGAGGGATAATAAGGGGAAAAATACCAGATACAGGTGATAGGGGGGATGGAGGCAGCAAACCACATTGCCATGTGTGTACCTATGCAACAATCCTGCATGATCTGCACATGTACCCCAGAACCTAAAGTATGATAAAAAAAAAAACTAAAAAATAATTTTAAAAAAAGAGAAGATATTACAGAGCTATAGTAATTATGTTAGTGTGCTGTTGGGCCAGGAACAGACAAATAAAACAGTAGAAGAGAAGAGGGAATGTGCATGATAGATGACGAGATGTGCGGAAACAAGTGATTATTCAACATATATATACTCCCTAACTCAGGCCATATACAAAAATGAATTCCACATCAATTAAAAACTTAAATTTCAAAAGCAACCTCAATGCAATTTAAATTTTTAGAAGAAAATTTAGACCCAGAGTCGAAGAGAATCTCTTTTAAAAACACAAAAATTTTTAAGAAAAAATTGGTAAATTTGACTAGTTTTGAATTCAAAAATATCTCTATAAAACATCATCAAAATATTAAAACTCAAAACCACATTGAGATACCACCTCACGCCAGTTAGAATGGCGATCTTTAAAAAATCTGAAGACAACAGATGCTGGAGAGAATGTAGAGAAACAGAAATGCTTTTACACTGTTGGCGGGAGTGTACATTAGTTCAACTATTGTGGAAGATAGTATATAATCCTATATACCCAAAGGATTATAAATTGATCTAGTATAAAGACACATGCACACGTATTGTTCATTGCAGCACTGTTTACAATAGCAAAGACTTGGAACCAGCCCAATGCCCATCAAAGGTAGACTGGATAAAGAAAATGTGGCACAAATACACCATGGAATACTAGACAGCCATAAAAAAGGATAAGTTCATGTCCTTTCCAGGGACATGGATGAAGCTGGAAACCATCATTCTCAGCAAACTGACACAAGAACAGAAAACCAAACACCATATGTTCTCACTCATAAATGGATGTTGAACAGTGAGAACGCATGGACACAAAGAGGGGAACATCACACACTGGGGTCTGCTGGGGGGTGGGGGGCTGGGGAGGGATAGCAGGAGGTGGGGAGGTTGGGGAGGGATAACAGTAGGAGAAATACCTACTGTAGGTGAACGGGAATGGAGGCAGCAAACCACCATGGCATGTGTATACCTGTGTAACAATCCTAAATATTTCCACATGTACCTCAGAACTTAAAGTAAAATAAAAATAAAAATAAATAAAAAATAAATTTAAAAAGTTAACAGTGAACGAATATTTACAGAAAAAATGTGTTCAATATATGTGCTTGCTCAACTTATGAATGTATCAGCTTTGCTTACTCTGTTTTTCATTTGCATTAAAATATAAACTATAAAAATGTAAACAAAAAAACTCAAGCAGAAGGAGGGAAGATATATGTAGTGCTAATAATCATAAACAGATAGTATCTGGAATACACTAAAAATTGTTTAAATCTATGTAAAATAAAAATAATAGAAGTATGAATAAAATTAATAAAGTCTATGTAAAATAAAAATAATTGAAAGATAAAATATATATTCCTTTTTAGTAACTAAAAAGGAAAGCTAAAATTACCAAAGTATGAAAAGATGTTTCACCTTACTAATAAACAGGAAAATTCAAAATAATAAAACTACTTCACATCCAATACCATAACAAAAATTATTATCTGTTGACAAAAATGCTGGGAAGCAAGAACTCATTCATTTCTGATGGCACTATAATTTGGAAAGTAATTTGGAAATATCCACTCAACTTGAAGAATAGTCTGTGATTCACAATTCCATGTCTAGAAACTTACTCTAAAGGAACATTTACACATTTTCAGTAGGAGACATATTCAGAAACAATAATTATAGAGCTGTTTGTAACTGTAAACAAAGTGAAGAAAGGACCATATACAGTAGGATTCATTTATTTATAATATCAACAATGACAATGAGCCACATTTCCATGAATAAACAGAGACAAATTTCAAAAACATTATGTTGCATGAAAAAGCTGGTTTCAAAAGATTACAACCAGAGTAATAGAATCTGTGTAAAATTTAAAGAATACAAATCATATAATTTTTATGTGTATATTTCATGTCAGACATTGTTATTTACCTGCCCCACATTCAATTTTCTCTTTCTTGATTACTAAAGGATTCCATTTTGTTCAGAGTGGTGGTGTGTTCGCTTAAAAATACTCATACCCCAAACTCCTGGCAACTAGGGATGGGCATGGGCCAAGTCTAGCTAATAAGAGGTCAAAGAAGCCTATTAATAAAGCTTCTGGTTTAGAGTAGTATTATTCCGGACAATCAGAGCAGACTCAGCTACCACATGAATTTGCCTAATGCCCCACCCCTAAGTTTCTCTCCGACACAGATTCAATGCCCAAAAGTAATCTTCTGACCATTAGTATAAAAGTGGAGTGATAAAATGATACAGTAGGAAACTAGAAGCTGTGTCTGATTTCAACATAAAGTCATTGATTTGCATCAGATTCCCTTCAGTAACTTCTAACTCATATTTCTCATACATACTGTCAGAGATAATCACTCATGACTGCTTTGTTGGTTTTATTCCTAGCAAATGTGAGAATAGCAGAAACAAGAAATAGAGTATAGACACCAAGATTTAAGGGATAGGGGCTTTTCTTTTCACTATAAGCTGTAACTCTTTTCCTCCACAAATTATAAAACCAATTAAAATTCAGTCTTCCCCTTTCTTTCTGCCAGAGTGCTAGCCCTAGGCACTTTTGATTCAGAAATTCTAAAACTACTCTGAAGCTGAAGAAGAGAGATGGAGAACATGGGAAAATGACAAGGAACAGTCAGGATGCATGCAAAAAGAAATGTCAAGTAACTTATGGATTCTGTGAGTGAGAAAAAATTCTAACTTATGGCAAGTAACAAAAACAAATCAATCTGAACAATGAGCCACAGAAGCACATAGGTTTCTTGCTAGCTGGTATAAGAGATGACCTCAAACCTGGTTTCTACTCCATTTCCTTCTCTATTCCTCAGCAACTGTAACTCATGCAATTACATACTTACGCTCCTTGATTGCTGTCTGTCTGTCATACAGATTTGGAATGACATTTGGAAGTTACAAAATTACTGCTTTTAAATTTGCTTTAAAAACAGTAACAATATTAGAACTTGGATTCTTGCCACAGATTGGAGTCTCTAGAATCCGATGCTGCAGCCAGGCACAGTGGCTTATGCCTGTAAGCTAGCTGGGAGGATAAGGTAGGAGAATTCCTTGAGCCAGAAATTTTGAGTCTACAATAAGCCATGATGTAGAATCAGATGCTGAGGAAAAGTGTGGTGTGCAGAATATTTACTAGGGATCAATGATTGTGAAAATGGAAGGAGAAAGAGAGGAGATAGGGTTGGACAGAGGGAGAAATTGAAGTGCAGTGCAGAGCCAACTAAGTCTTGGCTCATCAGGGAATTCTGTAGGTATATGGTTCATCAGTGTCAATTCACAGAGGCCAGATAATGGGTGACCCCTATGCCTCTGCAATCTATCCCCTTTCAGCATTGAGGTGAGCATCCTGGGAAAGACATGCTTTTGGATAAGGGGAATCTCTATAGCTGAGGTGAGCCCTAAAGGAGATGAAAACTGGGGGCTCTCAACAGACTGTACTCTCAACAGCTGGGAAAATACACCCTTCATTGAAGAGGGATGAAGGCAGTACATCTCAGGTCTCCACAATTCTTATCTGAACTTTACTATAAATATCTATGAGCACTTGGATAAGCCATTTAATAATCTAGGCTTCAATTTCTTCATTTATTAAATGAAATAGCTGAACCGGGTGATGTATTAGGTTCATAAAAACTTTAAAGTCATTTTGTTCTCTATTTTTTGAAGTAGGAAAATCACGTTTTTTGTTTCTTTTTTTTAGAGACAGAGTCTCATTCTGTCACCCAGGCTGGAGTGCAGTGGTTGATCTTGGCTCACTGCAACCTCCACCTCCCCACTTCAAGCAATTCTCCTGCCTCCGCCTCCCGAGTAGATGGGACTGCAGGTGCATGCCTGTAGTCAGATAATTTCTTTTGTATTTTAGTAGAGATGGGGTTTCACCAAGGTACCCAGGCTGGTCTTGAATTCCTGAGCCCAGGTAATCTTCCCACCTCTACCTCCCAAAGTGCTAGAATTACAGATGTGAGCCACCATACCTGGCCTGTTTCTTTCTTTCTTTCTTTTTTTAACCCCTACCTTTGCCTAAAAGCAACTATAGTGAATTTTGACATCTACTAAAGGATTCACCATTATGTACCTTTAAAACCACAGAATTAGGAACTAATTTAAAGATAATGATAATAGTAATAATATTAATAATAACAGCAATGATAGCTACAACTTACTAAGCTTTTACTACATGTCTGGCATTGTGCTAATCATTCCAATTATGTCATTTCATTTAATCCTCACAAATCTACTACATGGTATTATCAGTCTGACTTCACAGATGGCAATGACTTTTGCAGAGGTAAGACATTGGACAAAAGTCATACATCATATACGTTAAAGAAACAGAACTTGAGCATAGCCCTGACTGATTTCAGAACTTACAGGGCTCACTAGTATACCATCCCAGTAGTACATTTCCCTTCTTAATAGCAGGATATTTTCATATAGGTGTCTAGGTTATTTTTAAAGACCTCCAGAAAACTGCAATCTCAAAAGATAATCCAAACCCATATCGAAAAACCATCATTTTTATCTTGTGATGATTGATTAACTCCCCTCTCCTAGTTATTCTTCTCAGCATATTTGATACAATCCATTATGCTGAGCAGGCAACTTCTATGCTTCCCCTTTTTATCTCATCCCTGTCAAGCAATATCAATAAGAGTTTATAAAGAGAGATTTCATTAAATATGCATCTATATGCTGATCATTTAATTCTGTAGCTTGCGTGTTAAAAATCTCAACTGGCAAGCTAAAAACATTAAAGGATCTCTCAGCATCAGATATGATTACTGATGGAAGCAGCGGTCTTCCTCCCTTGATTTCATTTCTGAAGCCTCTGTAATAATCTTTGCTTCCTGCTTTCTACTAGAGTGGATACCCTGGGGATTATGTCTGGTTTAAATTCATCCTCTCTGTTCAAAGATGTTAGCTCCTAGCAGCCGTGCTGTACTTTTACCCTCTGTCTCTGGTCATGGAAAACTGGTCTAAGATGAATTCAGATTCAAGTCGGACTCTGGCTTCCCTGAATTTAGAATTTAGAAGAAAGTGTCCCAAAGTCTGCTAGGTATTTGCAATTGAGCTATTTTAATGGAAACAATTTACAAAGAAGGTCCACAGAATCATACCACCAAGGTCATGGAACCAACCTGGCTTCAGGACTTTCTGAAGTTTTCAGTTTTCCCCTATGCTTATTTGATTAAAGTTCAACATTATTACCTTCCTTCCCATCCCTCATTTCCCTTCGAAAGAGCCAGACAAGTATTAAAGAACATTTTCATGTGTATTATCTTATTGAAGCTTGCAACAATTCAAGTAGGTTGAAATAATGAGTAGGATTTTACCCCATTACATAGATGAGTAAACTGAAGTTGGAGGGGTCTCCCCCTTCACAAACAACAGGCAGTAATAAGGTTAAAAATTTACTATGGACAATCTGCAACCTCAGTGTTGGCCATTCTTGTAAATAATCAAGCTTAACTTTTCCTGTAATAGTTGGTGATCTGCCACCAATACTTCAGCAAGAAGATTTATGTTCCAGGGCCCTTTTATTTTGGGTTTTCTTAAACATTCTTCCAAATGTCAAGACATCTTGCTTTAATAATAAACATTTAGTAGTTAACAGATTTTATCATCAGCACATACTTCCTCTTCTCTATTCTTTCTCCTATCAAAGGGAAGCCTCATCCATCCTTCTAACCTCTTCTTGCCAAAGCTATTATTTACCTTTCAAGTTTGCCCTTGGAAAAACGTGGCTGGATTTAGGGGAGATAGAATGGATTGCCCTGATACCACATGCTACCACCAAGACTCCTTCATCCCTATGCTCATGGAGGAATAGCTGGGTCAATAGGAAATAGTTCTTTAGTAAAATGTTCCAGATACTTAGGAGAATGTAAGTACCAAAAGAGCAGCATGTTTCTTTTTTGTCCAGCGCTGTCCTCCAAGGTCCTAAAATATTACCTGCCACAAAGTACATGTCAATAGATATTGATGACTGCATAAGTAAATTTTAAGTATTGCTAAGCCAAAACAAAACAAAAATTAAAGCAGAACAAACCTTGCAGGAATTTGAGAATAGAATACATATTCTAACACTTGCTACATATTTGTGTCAAGCAAGTAATTAAACTTTATTGGTCCTGAATATTGAAATAGAAAAATGTCATCTACTTACCAGGAATATTATGAGGGTTAAGTGAAATATGGGAATGAGCCTAGTATATAGAATATACTCAATAAAGGTGTGTTGAATAAATAAACACATGCATATATAAATAAATGCATCATTTATTAGTTCAAATTTAATAATTCAGAACTGAAAGTTTATTTTATAAAATGGCAATATAAAAATAGAAATCTAACTTTTATTGTGAATTTCAATGGAGCAGAGCTAATCATATATTTATCTTTTCATTATTTCTCAGTGGTTTCTCATTCTTATATTCTCTAACTTATACCCTGCATTAAGCTATTCCTAACTATTCCCAGGTACCCAAGTACATACTATGCTTATTTCTCTGCTTAAAATACCCTCTCTACATCTCTTTCTCTGATGCCTACTTTTTTAAAGACTAAACTTGTGTGTCACGTTCTACAGGCAGCCCTCTCATGTCACCCTTATGGGTTGGATTTTGTCTTTCCTTTTCTGTAAACATAGAACCTTTACCTCTGTGATTATATTTGCAAATGTTAGACAGATAGATCTACTTACTTTTATAATGCTATACTAAAATAGTATATTTCCTTGCCTGTTTTCCCCATGATGTTGTAAGTTCTTTGAGCCAATAGATCATATATTAATAAATGTTGAATTCCAAGGACTATGTGCCTAAAAATAAAAAGCTAAGTAGGTGCATCATAACATTTATTGAAAGAAGAAAAAAAATCTACTTCATTAGATAAAATTATAGGCCAGGCAATGGGCTAAATGCTATAGATAAATGAATGATACAGATATACGTCACTTAACCTCATGGAGTATATAATCTAATGGGGAAAATAAATAATAAATGTTTTTATCCAGAATGTGATGGTTATTTGAAAGGAGAGAACTGGGGTACCCAGCAGATAGTAAAGGAAATTAATTTAGTCTAGGGACACGATTCTCCAACTTTATAGCCCATAAGAATCACCAGAAATGTTCATTCAAAATATAGACGCCTGGCCCATACTTCCTAATTCAACAGGATTAGAGAAAAGCTTGAAATCCCACTTTTAATATATACTCTCAAATAATACTCATACAGGGAACCTGAAAAGTAACACTAACATAGGAACCAAGATTTCTCTCTCTGAGGAAGGTAATTTTAATTTTAATTTGAGACTTACATAGGAAGTATGATTTAGCTAAGCTAGTACAGATGGGGGAAAAAAGCTAGGAGTTTTGATTCGATGAAAACTATGTGGCCTAAAGGAAACACAGAAAAATAAAATCATGTCCCTAATAGGGAACATGAGTGATAAATGAAAGACTATGGGAGAATGAAGAGGTCACTGAGAAGGTCTGAGTCACCCTGTTAAGAATATAGGCCATTAACCTAAGGTAATGGAAAACCATAGACAGGCTTTAGACCTGACAATCTCTCTGTGCCTCAGCTACCTTCATCCATAATTGCACCTACATCACAGACTCTTTGTAAGAATTAACTGACAGCTGTGCCTGACATATAGAAAGCATTTAATATGTATTTTAGATTATCATGAAGATAACGTTTGTATCTGGATTGTTTTTAAAATCTCCAGCAGAGCTGAGGATGGAGTTCAAATGTAATGAAATACTGAACAAATTGTAGGGCCAGCAATCCAAGCAACTCATTGAGTCTGAGGAAGGAGGATATGAGGCCGTAGTGCAAATGCCAAGAAAATAAGCACTGCTTTAAGAGACAGAAGGTTTCAGGGGATGAGCAGAAGTTTCTCAGACCATAGTACATGAGAGCGAGACATAGGACCAGAAATGATTTACTACTGACACTGGCAGTTAGGCACTTTTTAATTAGTAGAATTAGAAGAGTGCTTAAAGCAGGCTTTGTGAGAAGAATTTAATTACTGTCTTTGAAAGTACAACCCTAAAGTCAAGAAGAGGTAGCTCAGTAAAAAGGTGGCTTGTAGTCTGGGCTTAATTCTCAGTTAGGGTGAATTAAACCATTACAACACCAGCTAATCCTAGAATGTGTGCTGAAATCTCTCATCACCACTTCTTCTCTGGTGATTCCCAGGGGAAGGCACCTTAGGATTTCTGGCCACCTGCACCATCCCACTCATCAGCTAATTCTTCTCCTTTCCAACTGCTTGGCTTAAGATTAAGCAAGCACTATAAAGGCCAAGTAGCGGCATCGAGCCTTTGGCAGCTCTCACCTAAAAGCATCTTAAAACACTTCCAGGTGGCAGCCAGAGATGCTTAGCTAGGAGAAAGCGGGCCTACTTGTATAAATTTTGCGTATCAGAAGGAAATGGGAATTTTGTGCATCTGAATGAAATTGGCATGCCTTCTCTGTTTTCCATCTTCAATTCTATGAGTGGTTTTTAACTATGTTCATTTGTATTTGAAGATGTTTGTGTTTTGCGTTTTCTCGTTTACTAAGATGACAAGGTTCTAGCCATCAAAGATAGCCAATGAGAATGATATTCAGAGGTTCCCATTTGATAATTATGAGGACTAGTCCAAGAATCTATTTTCGAAGGCTTGCAGATGATTCTAATATTCAGCCAGGGCTCATAAACTGTGGAATAATATAAAGTTTGTTTAAGGATCTCCTGTTAGTTGCAAGTACAGAAATGCACTCATAACAGGAGAATGACACAAACTTGAATTCTTAAGATGCTAAAAGAGAAGATGATAACCAGAAAAATATATATGGATTGGGGGCTCAGCACATACTCAGCTACAGCCAATTGTTAAGATGTGGAAATGTTTGCCCAGTATTGTCAGATGATCTCATTTTTCAAGAGCAGCTAAAATTCTAGATGTTCATGGTTTATAAAAATCCTGAAATTCAAATTAAAAATTCACTGAATTTTTAAAACCCTCATGATATTTACTAAAATAAAATATTTAACAAGATCCCAATTTCAAAAAGACTCTGATAGCCCTCCTAGGATCAGGTGTCTAGCCCTAGTCATAGTGATTATGAACAATGGATAATGTCTCATAATAAATCACTATCGCCTCTCTTGGAAACTGGATGAGTAACCAGTTGCAAATAAATGGGAGAGGGTTTAAATTACCCGAGTACCCATTCTAAAAATCAGAAAAATAAAATAGAGAGACTAGAGAGACATTTATCAAAGCAGAAACCTAGAGTTCTTTGAGGAAAAGTTACAGAAAGAGATTTTGATTCATTTGAGTTCTTTACCAATTGAATAGCCTTCTTTGTGAAGTGAGGAGTCTTCAATCACTGCAGCATTCAAGCAGTGTTTGAAAAATCACCCAATGAGGCTTCCTCCACGTGCACATCCAGTGACCACTCATGCCTCTTCCGCACTAATATTGTATTCATATATGTCATTCTGCTAGTTTAAACTCTGAACATTTCTTACTTCATCTTGTGAAATTTGTTAAGTAAAACTTATACAAGGTCATTTGTTTGGACTTCTCCCACATGAGGCCCAGTAGACCAAACCAAAATTGAATTCCTCATGCTGAAATCGTATACCACCAAGCCAAAACTAAGCTGTTTATTTGACTTTCCAAGAAATCAGGAGAGGGAAATAGTCAAATTCCCAAACAGGCCAGTTTAAGCCAGCAAGATAAGGCACTCCCCTTTGCTTTAACCTTTATAAGAAAAGTAACTGAAATGACCAATCTGTTTTTTGTTCTGTTTCTGGTTTCCTCAGCCCTTTTCTGTCTATAAAGCCAACCTCCTCTGCTCAGCTCATCAGAATACTCATTTTATTTTGGAGAATGGGGTGTTGCCCGCTTCTAGAATAGCAAATTAAAGCCAATTAAGATCTTTAAACTTAACTTATAATTTTGTCTTCTGACTAATGGAATGTATCCCAAAAGAATATACAGATTCGTTTTCCAATCAGAAGAGACTTACAGTAAAAGAAGCCTGCAGGAATACGTTCTGATATACGCAGAAGAAAACTCGTTATCAACGTAACAGGCTTCACATTTCATCATGTGTTAATTTTTCCTTAGCACTTCTTTTTAAAACTTGGCAAGTTCCTTCACCAAAGGAGATTACTAATCTTCCTCTTAGAGAATCAGTGTCTCAGTGTCAGGCCTTTTTGTGAGATTTATTGGAAAGAGAAAGAATCACCACCGACTAGTCTGCCAGAGTCCAGGTCAGGTTGGAAGATACTTCCCCTGCAAATAAAAAGATGACAAAAAGCTCCTTTTTAATAAAAAGAATACTTGCCAGACTTCATGAGAAATAAGTGAGCTAGGAAGTTTCTAGATAATGAATGCAGCTGGCCAAGTACACCTGGAACTCTGAGGATAAAATCATAATTAAACTTATAATGGCCTAATGGTTGAATGTCCCCATGCATTATCTAATCTTTGATCCAACCCTTTAAAATAAGCATGATCATCCCCATTTTATACATGAGTAAAATGAAGCTGATAGAGACTTTAATGAAAGGTTGACCAAGAGGCAGAGACCTGAGTTTGTGACCTGAATTTTCCAGTTACTAACTACATGATACAAGGAATTTTTTGTGGATATTAAATAAGATTATCTTAGCACATAGAAAACTTTTGACAGATATTAGCTGCAATTGTAACAGCCAGTAAATGGTAAAATAAAAACTCTAACTAATGCCTAAATCAGTTGTCTTGGACTTAAATTTACTTCAATATGGGTTCAGACTCTGCCAGGACAACTTCTCTATAGTAGAAGTGATGATGTGCTTTACTGGATCCATCTGAAACTCACTGACCCAGTCAATGAACCAGACACCACTATCCTTCAGGATTGACTTACTGGGTTGCCACCTACTTACAGGATTTTTATACAAATCTTGGCATCTTACTTATAAATGGCTTGTTCTCATCTCTGCCCTATACGTACCACCTGGCTGTATAAGTTATATCTTACCATCATAATGCTGTGCAACACATAACCACAGAACCTCAGTGGTGTACAACTACAAAGTGTTTTTTTATGCTCATAAGTGAGCATGGCTGGCTAGCAAATTCTGCAGTTCTAGGCCAAACTTACCTAGATTGTTCATGAGTCTGTGGTCAGATAGTATGTCAGCTGGTGCCCTACTGGTCTAGGATAGTTTACCAGCAGTCATTTGTCTCTGCTCCAAATGTACAGTGCTCTAAATATAAGCAGGCTAGCCTGGGCTTGGTCTCATGCAAAGGCTCAGGTTAAAGAGGAAACAAAAGCACAACAGGCCTTTTGAGACCCAGGTTCATTACTAGCATATTATTTCATCTAGCATCTATTGACCAAATAAGTGATAAGACCAAGCCAATGTGTAGGGTTGGGCAAATAGACTCTACTTTTTAATGACAGGAACTGTTAAGTCATATTACAAAAAAATTACAATGATACAACGATGAAGTCATTTGTGAAATCTACCACACTGCTCCATCATTGCTTGAGGTTACAAGTTCAATGGCAAGGCCTTATTACCAAAGGACTCAACATGAATTTGTAAAAGACACTTAAAATATGTTTAATTATGAATTTCAAAACAACACCGCAATGAATTTGTTACATGCTTACCTCAAGGCTATTTGCTCTCCTAAAAGGAATATCAAGGTACACTTTGATATCTAGCTAGTACTAGTAACTAATTAGTACCACAATCACTGTAAGAATCACCTTTAATTTAGGGGCAATGGAAAGAAGTCATCATGGCTTCTGACCTTTTATGTTCTACCAATATCAAGGAATTGTTCCTTGAGTGAGAAGATCAATCTGTCCATTATTCTAGACTTCTATTCTCATTCAATGACTTAGTCATCTAGTCCAGGAAAAATAAAACTGTTATTAATCTACAATTTCAGGAATAACTGATACAACCCTATGGGTTTAAGATTCTTTTTAAATGAAATACCAACCTTACACCAACACATTTAATATAAAACAGCTCTGTAATATGTCAATCTAGAACTTGGAATACATTTCAGTTATAAAACTTTAACTCCGAAGCAGTTTGAATCCTGAAATAGGCTTACACATAAAAATTCTCTAGTTGTTTTCATTTCTAAGCAGAATTGCATAAGATCTATAATCTCAGCTGTAGATCAAAATCTGCTTTAACTTACTGGGAAATATGCAAAATTATGCAATCCTCTTCAAGGTTTTTCTTACACCACTCTAAAGCTCAATTTTATTTAGCAAATATTAACAACACCCTTTAATAAATGCTTAAGGCTGTGCAGCATACACAGAATAAGGTGCAGTATATGCCTTCAAGAAGTCAGAAGTCCTATAGCTTTTATTTTCTCATAATTTTTCATAGCTCTACCTGTATATACATTTTCATTAGCGTATATTCAAACCATCTTTCACTTGGACCATTAGAGGACTCTTTTTTTCTTTCTTTTTTCATGTCTCATCACCATCTATCCTACACACCATTGCCAGATTAATCATATTAAACACAACTCTAGCCACGTTTCTCCAGCACATAGATAACCACAATGGCCTCCATTTGCCCACAGATTAAGTCCAACCTTCTCTCCATGATGAAAAAGCCTCCTATGATCTCTCTAAACCTATTCTTTTCACCTGACTCACAATCATTTCATTTCACAATCTATGGTTTTTTTCCACTCAAAACTTGTCCTTCTATACCCACTCATTCACGTTGTAATCTTTATTTTTGTTGACTGTTCTTTCTGCAATGACTTTTCCTTACATCACCCACTTTCCTCTCCACCGCTCTCTGTTTGCTTTCACTTAATAATCATCTTATTTGGCTCACTGGAGCTGTCCCCTCAGGCCTCTCTTCTTCTCGGTAATACTGATCACTCCTCCTTTGTAGATGCAATGTGACCTGCTCATATTTCTATCATAGGACCAGTCTGACTGTACTGATTCCCATGCTCTACTAAATTATAAATAGGATTTCATTCAGTCATGTGTCTTTGGCATCTTCTACAGTATATGGTATGGAATATATACTCTGGGAATGTTTTGTCAATCAGTGGGTAAATGAGTGAATAAATGAGTATGTGTTGGGACCATGAGACATTTATGGATATTTGTCTTAAATGTGTTGCCTGTATACTTAATGCCAAATAAGCAATATGGCCAGTAATATGGAGAAGCAATATGGGCACATGAAGGGAAGGAGGCTATGGGTTACTGCCATATAAGGTATAAGACTTCAAGTAGGTCTTGAAAAGTAAGTAGGGTCATATATAGAGCGAGAACTTGGAATGGCATTAAAGGAGAAGAAAGGCAGAGCAAAGTAGAAAGGAGAAGTAGAAAGGTGGAAAGTGTTTTGAGAGTAGATTTGTTGCCATTCTCTCTGTGGGCTTCCTGTGGGATACTATGACATGTAATGGAATGATAAGTTAGAGTAGTGTTTAGTATGTTGAGCTTTGACAAACTGGAAATCATACATATATTTGCATGAATAAGCCATGTCAATGCTCTAATTTAATTTAATTTTCTACTTTGTCCCTTTTTGTATGCTGCAATTCTTTCACACTGGCTGTGCATGAAAACCAAGAGGCTTCAAGATTACAGCCTCTGGAGTTTAATGAGAATGGAAGAAATTGATAACATTATTCCCTTCTTGTTAAGATCCTTTACTTCTAGGGGATTAATGTGGGGGGAGGCCATTTGGTATTCCTCTCGGATTGTTAGCCACCAAATGAGATATCAGGCTGCTAATGGGTTTTATGCTCTCCCTCAGATAGCCTGTACATCACTGACCTTTCAAAGTTTGGTAACATAATTGGCTGGCAATGTTTTCTCTTTCCCCCAGGGTTAGTGAAACTCTCAAAGACAAGTAAGAGAGAGGGAAAGTTAAATATTTGCCAACAAAAAATAGAGAGAGAGAGAGAAGCCAATCATAAAATATCAGGATGGACCAGAACAGGAAAAATCCATCACTACTGCCAGAAAAGCAAGTATTTTCTCAGCAGACTGCAAGTCCATCTTATGATTTGCAAAGCCTTGAAAATATGATCAGTATATCACTTGACATCTATACATTAATAAATGATGCATTTCAGTAAAACATTGATTCAAGGACTAAAAGAATGGATGTGATCCGTGGTGATCTCGCCTTTATAATTTTTTATTGTGTCTATTTGATATTTCTCTCTTTTCTTCTTTATTAGGCTGGATAGTGGTCTATTTTGTTAATCTTTTCAAAAAACCAGTTCCTGGATTCACTGATTTTTTTGCACAGCTTTTAGTGTCTCTCTCTCCTTCAGTTATGCTCTGATCTTATTTATTTTTTTCTTCTGCTAGCTTTTGAATTTATTTGCTCTTGCTTCTCTAGTTCTTTTAATTGTGATGGTAGGGTGTTGATTTTAGAACTTTCCTACTTTCTCCTGTGGGCATTTAATGCTGTAAATTTCCCTCCAAACACTGCTTTAGCTGTGTCCCAAAGATTCTGGTATGTGTGTCTTTGTTCACATTGGTTTCAAAAAACTTATTTATTTCTGCCTTAATTTCATTGTTTATCCAGTAGTTATTCAGGAGCAGGTTGGCCAGTTTCCATGTCATTGTGCAGTTCTGAGTGAGTGAGTTCATAACCATATTCTACCAGAAGTACAAAGAGGAGCTGGTACCATTTCTCCTGAAACTATTCCAAAAAATAGAAAAAGAGAAACTCCTCCCTAACTCATTTTATGAGGCCAGTGTCATCCTGATACCAAACCTGGGAGAAACACAACTATAAAAGAAAATTTCAGCCAATATCTCTGATGAAGATTGATGCAAAAATCTTCAATAAAATTCTGGCAAACCAAATCCAGCAGCACATCAAAAAACTCATCCAACACAATCAAGTCAGCTTCATCTCTGGGATTCAAGGGTGGTTCAATACATGCAAATCAATAAACGCAATTCATCACATAAGCAGAACCAATGACAAAAACCACATGATTATCTCAATAGATGCAGAAAAGGCCTTCAATAAAATTCAACACCCTTCATGCTAAAAACACTCATTAAAGTGTATTGAGGTATTAAAGGAACATATCTCAAAATAGTAAGAGCTACGTATGATAAACCCACAGCCAATGTCATAATGAATGGGGAAAAGCTAGTTTTCATTCCCTGTGAAAAGCAGCGTAAGACAAGGATGTCCTCTCTCTCTACTTATATTCAATATACTATCAGAAGTTCTGGCCAAGGCAATCAGGCAAAAGAAAGAAATAAAGAGTATTCAAATAGGAAGAGAGAAAGTCAAATTGTCTCTGCAGATGACATGATTGTATATTGAGAAAACCCTATTATCTCAGTCCCCAAACTCCTTAAGCTGATAAGCAACTTCAGCAAAGTCTCAGGATACAAAATCAATGTGCAAAAAGCACAAGCATTCCTATACACCAGTAATAGACAGAGAGCCAAATCATGAGGGAACTCCCATTCACAATTGCTACCAAGAGAACAAAATACCTAGGAATGCAACTTACAAGGGATGTGAAGGAACTTTTCAAGGAGAACTACAAACCACTACTCAAGGAAGTAAGAGAGGCCACAAACAAATTGAAAAACATTCCATGCTCATGGACAGGAAGAGTCAATATCATGAAAATGGCCATATTGCCCAAATTAATGTATAGATTCAATGCTATTCCTATCCAACTACCATTGATTTTACTCAAAGAATTAGAAAAAAAACTACTTTACATTTCATATGGAACCAAAAAAGAGTCTGTATAGCCAAGACAATCCTAAGGTAGAAGAACAAAGCTGGAGGCATCATGCTACTTGATTTCAAACTATATTACAAGGCTACAGTAACAAAAACAACATGATACTGCTACCAAAACAGATATATAGGCCAATGGAACACAACAGAGGCCACAGAAATAACACCACACATCTACAACCATCTAATCTTTGACAAACCTGAGAAAAACAAGCAATGGGGAAAGGATTCTCTATTGGGAAAACTGGCTAGCCATATGCAGAAAACTGAAACTGGTCTACCTCCTTACACCTTATACAAGAATTAACACAAGATGAATTAAAGACTTACACGTACGACCTAACACCATACAAACCCTAGAAGAAAACCTAGACAATACCATTCAGGACATAGGCATTGGCAAGTAATTTATTACTAAAACACCAAAAGCAATGGCAACAAAAGCCAAAACTGACAAGTGGGATCTAATTAAACTAAAGAGCTTTTACAAAGCAAAAGAAACTATCATCAAAGTGAACAGGCAATCCACAGAATGGGAGAAAATTTTTGCAATCTATTCATCTGACAAAAAGATAATATCCAGAATCTACAAAAAACTTAAATTTACAAGAAAAAAAAGCGACCAAAAAGTGGGCAAAGGATATGAACAGACACTTCTCAAAAGAAGACATTTCTGTGGCCAAGAAACATGAGAAAAAGCTCATCATCACTGGTCATTAGAGAAATGGAAATAAAAACCACATTGAGATCCCATCTCATGCCAGTTACAATGGCGATCATTAAAAAGTCAGGAAACGACAGATGCTGGGGAGGATGTGAAGAAAAGAAACGCTTTTACACTGTTGGTGAGAGTGCAAATTAGTTCAACCATTGTGGAAGACAGTGTGGTGATTCTTTAAGGATCTAGAAATAGAAATTCCATTTGACCCAGCAATCCCATTACTGGGTATATACCCAAAGGATTATAAATCATTCTGCTATGAAGACAGATGCACATGTATGTTTACTGCAGCACTATTCACAACAGCAAACACTTGGAACCAACCCAAATTCCCATCAATGATAGACTGAATAAAGAAAATGTGGCATGTATACACCATGGAATACTCTGCAGCCATAAAAAAAGAATGAGTTTATGTCCTTTGCAGGGACATGGACAAAGCTGGAAACCATCATTCTCAGCAAACTAACACAGGAACAGAACACCAAACACTGCATGTTCTCACTCGTAAGCTGGAGTTGAAAATCAAGAATACATGGACACAGGGATGGGAATGTCACACACCAGGGCCTATTGGGGGTTGGGGGACAAGGGGAGGGATAACATTAGGAGAAATACCTAATGTAGATGATGGATTGATGGGTGCAGCAAACCACCATGGCACAATTTATACTATGTGTCAAACGTGCATGTTTTGCACATGTATCCCAGAACTTAAATTATAAATAGAAAGAAATGTTTCCAGATCAATCTGGATCCCAGTCTTTGAGTCCTCCCAGCTTCACGGAGGAAAGACAACCTCTCATTGCTGTTCCTCATCTAAATCTCTGACCCATAGGATCTGTAAGCATAAAAAATGGTTTGCTACCTAACTAACTTTGGGGTGATGTGATTTATTATGCAGGAATAGGTAATTAGAATAATTTTAAATATTAAGCTCATTATTTTTTTTCCATAAATATGTATTAAATAACTACCATGGACCAGGCACTATGCTAGGCATTGGAGATGAAGAAGACAGAAAAGACAGATGTGATGTATGCTGTTGTCAAGATTATATGCTAACTGGGGGAGACAGACACACACATACAAAAGATAATTACAAACTGTATAAGCACAATAAAGGAAATAGCGACTAATGTGTTAGAGAGCTTCCTGGTAGAAGTGACACTTAGACAGAGGTGTCTTGGACATAATATTCTAGCTGAGACCTTGACTCTGTTTTAGACTACCACTTGTTTTACAGATATGGAATATGTGGCCCACACTATGGAGGGAACAGACAGGACCCAGGCCTCCCAACTCCTATTTTAATATTCTTTGTTAGTCCAGCCTCTTCCAGAGAAGGAAATACTAACATATAAAGATATCTTTGGTTGGTCTTGTTTTTTCTCATGCAAGAAAATACAAAAGCATGAGGTCTATTCCAATTATTTTATTTGTGGTGAGACAAAAATTACTTGGGAAGGAGAATAGTAATAATGATAGCTAACGTGTATTGAATAATTCTGCTCCAGGCATTGCAATAAGACATTTCTGTTGCTCAGTGTGAATCCTTCAAAGAAGAATCTCAGAGATGAGCTACTGGAGGGAAAAGTACAGCAATGCTGATGGAAAAGGACACAGAAATGGAAAATGGAGATCTGAGAGACAGCACCAGCAGCAACCACTTTCAGTCCACACTTTGCACAACTCAATAGACTCACATCTTGTCATCCTCTCATGATTTCTTCAAGGTGGCAGTTGTCACAATTTCTAGAGAAAAACTAATAATAGGAGGGTTAGTAATATGAACTACAGTCTGTGCTACTGCATTCAGCTCTGTAGCCTTAACTGATATTTAACATCTCCCTTCTCTACCATCCATTTGAGATTATTTTTGTAGTTGGGGAACACTTATGCTGGTTTAGGTTGCTTGACAGGTGCAATGACCCAGATTTTTATTTCTGAAGGGTTAGGGTTCCTGGTTATGATGCCATCTATTTGTAATTAAAATGAGCAGGAGGAATGAGAAACACAAAAGACATCAATTTATATTTTTACAATATTATTCTCATTACATTATTAGATTTCTAGCAATGAAATAAAGATGAGAAAAAATGAGAAGTGTTTTTTTTTTTGCCTATGTGGCTTTCATTATTAAGCGTCTATAACTTTACTATATATTTTCACAGGGAGGGGAATTAGAACTGTTCTGTTTACTTCCCTAGAGGCAGAAATAAAATGATGAAGTTGAAGATACAGGAAGTAGATTCTGTACAAAGGTCTATAAAATTGGAAATAAATTAATATGAGAAGATATGAGTTTCTTATTCTCTTATGTTAATGTATCTCAGGAGAGAAGGAACCCCACTTAAAATACTTCTAACCCATGAGTCCAAGACTTTAAGAATTACTACTCTGTTTAACTTCCTGTGCAAAGCCAAGGAAAATAGGTAGGTAGAAGTAAAATGAATATGACATTTATGTTCTATATCTAGTTTTTCCCAAACCAGAAATATACAAGAGGAGCTCATCATAAAATGAAGTTAAAGCAAAAAAGTTTTAAGGTAGTTCAATTTTGTACTCAGATGTCTTTCAACTACCAACTCAGAAACCTTGCCATTTCGATATAAAAACATATAATAAGATACTATATAAAATAAATAAGATTTATAAGACGTAAGACAAATAAACTGTTAAAGAAATAAAAAACATTAATCTTAAAAAGTAGGCCATTTGCAGTGGCCCAAGTCTATAATCCCAACACACTGGATGAGAAAGCCAGGAGGACTGCTTCAGTCCAGGAGTTCAAGAGCAACCTAAACAACACCGTGAGTCCCCTCTCTAAAACACAAACATTTAAAAAAATTAGCTGAGTATAGTGGCATGTGTCTGTAGTCCCAACTATTTGGGAGGCTGAGATGAGAGGATCACTTGAGCCCAAAAGTTTGAGGCTGCAGTGAGCCATGATCACACCACTACTGCACTCCAGCCCAAGTGACAGACTGAGACCCTGTTTCAAAAAAAAAAAAAAAAAAAAAAGGTATCACACTGGATTGTGTAAGAAACCAGAAACTAGATGCATTTCCTAAGAACTCTGTCCAAGGTTTGATCTGACCCATGCAAAACAAACACTTCTCATTGAATAGTTGAACAAAGGTTCCTGGAAATTAGAAAGGACACCTAGGAGTGTAGTGAAAATGAACAGGAAGTCAAGAAACAAAGTCCAGACACTGCCACTGCATAGTGATTTGAACTTATATATGTATCTTACCTCTCAGGATTTGGACAATATGATCTGTAGCTTCTCTGTAACTTTTAATATTCTGTGTTTCTAAGTGCAGCTTCAGATGTCTCATGATATAATCTAATTACAGAAATCTATATCTAAACTGTCAGTTCTTGAAAAAAAGGCATAATGATAAACAGTCGTAAGTTATCATTGACTTAGGACTTATGAATGAGGTAGTCCTAGGCTACCTCAATCAAGAATTCTGCCCTATTTTTAGCACTGGAGGAGAAGCAATGCTTCTAATATTATAATTTATTCATAAGAATCCTTAAGCTTTAAAACTGGCACACCTCTGTCATCATGATAAACACTCATTTCATCATACACAAAAAATTATCATTTATTCTGACTTGTGAGCAAACTCCTATCATTTTAATTGTCGGGGAATCATAATAATCTCCCCTACGTACATTGCATTTCTCAATTCTGTAAAATTTTCTTCTGTATTGTCGGTGAAAAGAGTTGAACTCTGTAAAATACTTGAAGGAATTTATTGTGAGCAAAATAGGAGTGACCTTGGCTCATGACACAACCCTCAGGAGACTCTAAGAACACGTGCCCAAGGTGTTCTGGTTGCAGCTTGATTTTATACATTTTAAGGAAACATGAGACATCAATCAAATACATTTGAGCTATACATTGGTTCAGTCCAGAAAGGAAGGACAACTGAGCATGGGGGGCTGCGGGGGCTTCCAGGTTATAGGTAGATTCTTAAAATGTTCTAATTGGCAATTGGTTGAAAAGTTATCAATAGAAAGAAATGTTTGGGTTATGATAAGAGGTTGTAGAGAGCAACGTTTTATCATGCAGATGAAGCCACCTGTTACCAGGCTTCAGCGAGAATAGACTTAAATACTTCATACCAGACTTAAGGGCTGTGCTGATGTTAAATACTGGTTGACTTTTCCTGAATTCCAAAAGGGAGGAGGGCATAATGAGGCATCTTCTCATCTGGAATTCAGGAATCCCCTCTTCTCATCATGACCTGAACCAGTCTTTCAGGTTAATTTTAAAGTGCACTCGAGGCATTCTTGGAGGTAGTTCCAGGAGGAGGGAATACATTCAGATAGTTGTGGGTGGTGAGGATATTGAATTTTATTTCTGGGGTTTACAGTAAGTAAACTGAGTAGAAAGGACCATATTTGAAAATTTTTCATTCTGTATCAGGTTCACATGGATCTATTTCTCTTTGAAAAAAAGATTGTTCCTTTTTAGTACAAGAAGACTAGGTAAATATTCAAATACAGCAGAATGGTTTAATGACCATTCAGATTCACTAGCTGTCAGATACAAAGGAAAATCAAGATCATTCCTAATATTTTGACTTTCAGGATATTGCATCTGGAATTCCTGTCCACATTCTCCCTGTACCTATTTTCTTCAACTGGCTGCTGTTGATCAAGCAGGTCTCAGCTAAGACATCATTTCTTGCCAGAAACCTCCAAAGGCCCCTTCATTTAACACAATAGTCCTCACTTGTATGCAATTTCGCTCCTTTCCCTAGGGAATATTTGGCAATGTCTAGAAATATTTTTGTTTGTCGCAATGTGGGAGGAAGATGCTACTGGCAACTAGTGGGTAGAGGCCAGGGACACTGCTAAATATCTTACAATGCACAGGGCAGCCATTCCAGCAAAGAATTATCTGTCCCGTATGTCAGCAGGGCTTCTATTAAAAAACTTCAATTTAATACATGGTATCACTTTTCATACTGTATTGGCTTTGCATGGTTCCTGCTCCTGTAAAACAAGAACATGCTTTGTTTTTCATTATGTTTCCTGTGTACCTGGCATGCATTAGGTAGATGGTAAAAATGAAATGACTGGCTGAATAAATAAATGAAGTTACTAATTATGACAAATGAAAGAAACAGAAACAAGACCACAGCATTTTTATTGTTAACAAAGTATTTCTAGATTGTCTAGTTAAAATGTTCACAGTTTGCAAAGCATCTTAAAATCATTATCGTGCGTGATCCGACAATGCAGCTAAGCAAGTAGAGCATAAATTATTAACCCCATTTTTACAAAGAAGGCGCCAATTCTCAGAGGAGTTAAGAGGCTTGCCCAATGTAAATGATAAAAAGTGATCCAGCATTGGAGATTTTTCACAAACTCCTTATTGATTTGTAACAACAGTTAGGCACTTGGCAATAATCACTTAGCTATGGAGTGAATGTTACACTATCTCTTTCCTACTTTCAAAGAGGATTTTTACCTTTGGGCCATCAGAACCTAATAAACCGCTCAACTTCAGCTAACGAAAACAAGGATCATTAAGAAAAAGACAGTTACTGGCTTTTAGAAGTGTTGGCCTAATAATACAGTACAATTATAGGATAATGTGTCACTTAGCAATTCCCTTACAGGTAGCTTAAAGATGCCAAGGAAATGTCTTAAAACAAATTATTCTTTGTTAAACCCCAAATCAGCCAGATTTGCTGCACATTTAGAACAATAGAACATCTACAAGGTGGATTTCAAAAACAGATTCCCTAGATTTGAAAACCAACTCTGTAACGTATTAACTCTATTTCTTTGGGCAAATATCTTAACATCCATGTATGTACCTTCATTTACTTAACTATAAAATAAGTGGTATAATAATAACTGTCTCATAGGATTGTTGAGAGAGTAAACTGTGTTCATATAATGAAGTACTTAGAACAGTGCCTGACATAGAGCAACTGCACAATAACTAACTTCCTTTCTTTTCTTTTTTCTTCCTTTCTTTTCTTTCCTTTCTTTCTTTCCTTCTTTCTTTGCTCTCTTTCTATCATCTGTTTCTTCTTTCTCCTTCTTTCTTTCTTCTCCCCCCACCACCTCTCCTCTCTCTCCTCCTCTGCCTCCTTCTTCATTTCTGTACATTTTTCCATGTAAAACTAATTATTTCCATGTAAAGAATTTCCTTGGAAATAGATGAGTCATATCAACATGCTGTATGTTTCTCAGAAATTTCAAATGTGTGTTTAAGGAGCTACAGATCCACTTTGACTGGTGCAGTGAACATTTGTACCTCTTGGCTCCCCAGCATCCTACTCAGCTCAACTTCTTTGGCAACAAACCAAGTTATTTTGTGGGAATTGCCTCACTTATATGGTGCACGATTTTTATGGAACTGTATATAATGACATCCTGCCCTCTGACAATCTGGGGGGTGGATGTTGGATCCAAGTTTAACTCATGGACTTTTCTTCCAGGGACTCTGAATCTCGAAAGATGTAAAACCCATAAACAAACAAAAGAAGTCTGGAATCTATTTGTTACAGTAACAACTACATGAGGAGACTAGCAAATAAATAATTCCTGCTATCTAAACTTTCGAAGCCATCCTGGCACCTGGCTGTATTAGGTTGCCAGGGCTGCTATAACAAAATATTACAAAGTGGGTAGTTTAAACAACAGAAATGTATTGCTTCGCAATCCTGGAGGCTAGAAGTCCAAGGTCAAGGAATTGGCACAACTGGTTCCTTCCGAGGGAAAAATCTCTTCTGTTCCCCTCTTTCCTAGCTTCTGGTGGTTGCTAGCAACATTTGGCATTCCTTGGCTTGTAGATGTCACAGTCCAACCTATGCTTGATGCCCAAGCAGCATTCTTTCTGTGTATGTTTCTTCACATGGCATTGTTTTCTAACGATGCCAGTCATATCTGATTAGAAACCCACCCTACCCAATGTGACCGCATCTTAATTTAACTGATTAATCTGCAATGACTCTATTTCCAAGTAAAATCACTTTCTGAGGTACTGGAGATTATTACTTCAACATATGAATTTTGAGGGGACACTATTCAATTCATTACACTGGCCTTTATACCTTTGATAGCACTAATACCATCACTATTCTGTGAGCTGTTTAACTTTCTTCCAATAAATCTGTTTCCTTCTTAGTAAACGTTTCCTTCTTAAAGTCTATTTCTGTTGCTTGCTACCAGGAAATCCTAACTGCCACAAGTCATATCACAGATAAGTTTAATCTCAATAAAATTGTTCATTGGTAGTTTATTATTCCAAATAAAATTGTTACTTTTCATGTTACCTATAATTAGCTCATGCTATGAAGGAAAAAAACAAAATTGTATAGCTTAAAATTATCAGAGCAAACCTAAGTAAATCATATTACTAATTGTAACAAAATAGAAAAATATAGGTATGAAACACAACGTGCATTTTTTATATATTTCAGGCTGAGAAAAAAAATTGAAAGTCAGGTTTATATATAAAGAAGATAGTAATGATGAGAAACTATCTCATGGATTTTTTGATTGACATTTAAATTAGTGCGACCATTTTGGAGGACAATAATATCTTTCACTATCTTCGAAATGTGTACCTTTCAATCTTGCAAATACATTTCTAGGAATTTATTCTACAATAATACCTGTGCACGTGCACAAACATTTGTAAAGAATGTTTTTTGCAGCTCTACTAATAATGGTAAAATTTTGGAAAAATATAAATACTCATGATATATTAAAAAGTTAAGAATAAGGTAGATTTACATGTGCTATTATGAAAAGATATTTTAGTTGTCAAAAAGTTGAAGACTGCTATATGCAATGATGTTCTGTTATTACAAAATAAAAGTTCTATAGGCTTATGTACCCATATATATGTATATTTATAAACATATCTAATGAGGACCTGGAATTATAGTCTAAAACTGTTAGTAGTGCTTCCATGAGAGAGTGAAATTGGTTACAGGAATGCTCAGGAATCCATTTGTATTTCAGTTTACATATTTCTATTTTTTTTACAATGCACATCTATTTTTTGCATAAAAAATAAATTAATGTTGTTCATACTTGAGTAATAAAAAGAGCTCTTTTAAAAGAAATTATCTTTGACTGCCTTGCCAGTCTTGACCTATATAATGTCAATTATAATGTCATAAAAATGTATGCAAACATAAAATAAATCTAGGAGGCATTAACTCATTAAGCTAAATTGAATGTAAAATAAAAAATAAAATTCTTTTTTAACTAAAGTAAAAAATTGACACTGGATCATCAGTGTTGGGTTTAACAGCATGTGGTAAACATTAAGCTACACCATCCAGGTCACCTTTCAAGAAAGGAATTATTGACCAGCTGTGAAGAGTGCAGTCAGCAAGTAGACTCCAGCTGTCACCTTCTTCAAAGTCTGCCTCAGCTGGAGCCTTCTGACTCAAGGTCATGCCTCTCCTGGAGCAGACTGTATCTAGTGAGAATGGGTATAAAGGCCCACCCATCAGCTTGATATGAAACAGCAGTAACTATCAGAGCTTGCAAGCAATCCCTTCCAGGGTGGCTGAGATATTACTGGTCTGCATCAAAGTTCATCTCCTTCTTGTTCCCGCCCCTGTCTTCTTCCCCTTTCTTTCACAGATATGGACCTCAGATGTACATCTTGCACCCCAAGCTCTGTGCTTCCAGAAAACTTAATCTGCAACACAGTAGAAAAATAGAGTCTATGCTTCTCTAATTTGTACTTTGATAACACTAATACCAGCTATGGATATTTACTTAACAACATTAAACAATATTAATAACATCTAGCATATGTTTGCCATTCAATAAAACAAAGAATAACTTGTGTACTTAATACAATTCCTTTTGGTTTCCATTACTTAATTAGTGATGCAGCTGTGCCCAGTAGTTAAAAGCTTCAACAGCTCATCTTCCCATTATGCAGAAGAGAAAATCTTTAATGAAATATTACACTAAAGAAGATTCAGGGCAAATGAAAACATAAACTATTGCTGATCTGCAGTAATTGTTTTTATACATTTCCATACATTTATATGACATTATAATTAACATTATATAGGTCAAAACTGGTGAGGCAGTGGAAGAATTTCTTTTAAAAGAGCTGTTTTTATTACTCAAGTATGAACCATATTAATTCATTTTTTTCTGCAAAAAAATCTGCATTGTAAAAAGAGATAGAAATATGTGAACTGAAATACAAAACAATCCCTAAACATTCCTGTAATCAATTCCACTCTCTCATGGAAGCACCAACAGTTTTAGACTATAATTGCAGGTCCCCCATTAGATATGTTTATAAATATACATATTTGTAATAATATCTGCAAATAAAATCTGCAAAAACATAAACAGTTGCTGGGTGAAAATACTGCACTAAACAGGCAGTTATTTAAAAAAGGCATTGTACCAGCTACCAATTACTTCATAAAACATTGCATGCAACATGGACAATAATTTAGAAACATATCTCACAAGATAATTATTCAGGGCTGTTCAATAAATGTTTACTCCAAACTAGCAATTATTTCTTAATGATGATGATACATTCAGAAGGAGTTTGCAAAAACAACCAAGAATAGATATGCTGAAGGGAACCTAAGCTCATACCAGAGTCTAAGGTTTAAAATCTTTTAAGAAGGTAAACACAAATGAAAAACAAAAATCCTTTTTGCTGAACAACCTCTTTATATTTCTTCATTTCTTTTATCCATTTATTCATGAAATATAGGTCATCTATTTTATATTTTAAACTATTGGGATAAAGAAAAATAGTCCTTATTCTTAAGAAGGAGTTTACAATAATTCCGGGAGTATGCAAGAAAGATACAAAAAGTTGTCCCTGACCCTCTCTCTCCAACTTCATTCCTACCATTCTACCCTTCTGTCAGCCAGCTCCAGAGCATTTTCATTTTCTCAACTTTCCAAATTTGTCCATAGTTAGGCTGTTTATTTCTGCTGTATTCTCTATTTATATTTGTACTGTCCAATATCGTAGTGACTAATAATGTGGTCATTGAGTCTTTGAAATGCAGTTGCCCTGAATTGAAATGTGTTGTAAGTGTAAAATATTCATTCCATTAAAAAAATTTTTTTACCAGAAAAAAAATCACATAAAAGAGACTACTAATGATGTGCTAATATTATTACATGAATAAATAACATTTTGAAAATATTGGGCTCAAAGAAATACATTTTTAAAATTAATTTTAGCTTTTTTTACTGTGACTACTAAAAAATTTAAAATTACATAGTGTTTCATATTTGATTTTTATGACAGATCTGGTCTAGAAAATTCCAGTCTATTCATGCTTGCATCTTCACTTTTCAGTACCAGTTTATTGTCCTCGCTTTAAAGAAGCTTTTTCTGACCACCATTCTAAAGAAGACACACCAGCCTCACTTACCTAATCATTCTCATATTTCCCT
Source organism: Cheracebus regulus (assembly GCA_963574635.1). Taxonomy (NCBI): domain Eukaryota; kingdom Metazoa; phylum Chordata; class Mammalia; order Primates; family Pitheciidae; genus Cheracebus; species Cheracebus regulus. The sequence continues at coordinate 9,714 of CAUYQU010039153.1, read as the reverse complement.
TTATTGGGCATTTGTTAAAAAAAAAAAAAAACATGAAATCTACCTGAAACATTTTTAAATGTATAGTACAGTGTTATTAACTACATGTACATTGTTGTATAGCAGATCTCTAAAACTTTTTTATCTTATGTAACTAAAACTTTACACCCATTGTACAGCCACTTCCTAGTTCCCTGTTTCCCTGGCCCCTTCCCCCAGGCCCTGGCAACCACCATTATACTTTTTACTTTTACAATTTTGACTGCTTTAGATATGTAAGTGAAATCATACAGTATCTGCTTTTCTCTAACTGGCTTATTTCACTTAATGTCCTCAAGGTTCATCCACGTTGTCACATATATAAAAAAAAGATATCCTTTTTTTATATATGATATCCTTCTTTTTTAAGGTTGAATAGCATTATTCACAACAGCCAAGAGATGAAACACTTAGATTGTTTTCATCTCTTAGCTATTGTCAATAATGCTGCAATGAACAGCCAGTTGTAGAAAATAATGAGTTAGTTCTTTGAAAAATTAAAAATAAAAGTATCTGGTTTGGCAATTCCACTTCTGGATATTTATCCTAAATAACTGAAATCGGTATCTTGAAGAGATATTTGCACATCCACATTCATGTAAGTTTTTCTTAGCATCTATTATTAGCTGACATTATCCTACTGACCCATTTTTTTTTAACATAGCAACCAGAACATAAGCCCCTTGTGAACAAACCTTATACATCTTCTTCACCATTGAATACACAGCTACTAATACAATGCTTGTGACTTACAGGTGTTCAAGAAATAATACTGAACAAGTGAATAAAGGTGCACCTCAAGTGTAAATAAAGGTGTATCCAAATCTAACTGTGAAGACAGAAGAGGGAGCATCCAAGATTGAGGGTAGTTGGCTAAGTTCACAAGTCAGAGGAGATTTCATTCATTCTTCAATCCAGCCAGCCATCTTTCTATCCATCTTTCTACCATGATCCATTTACTCAGAAAACTTTTTTTAAGCACGTCTGTTTTAGGCACTATACTATTGACCAGGGAATACAGTGGGAAATAAAATTAACTGGGCCTCTGACATTAGCTATTTTCCAATCTAGATAGAGAAATAATCTAACATAAATGGTTATTTATTACATAAAACATTAATATTTAATTATAGTTTGATGAGTGCTAGAGAGAACAAGGTGTCCAGGAGTCAGAAAAGCTTTCCATGGATAGGCAGCATTTATGATAAGATCTGAATGATAAGTGAGCCTGAGCAAAGCCCCGAAGAGACAAGGGAGAAAGAGGAATTCAGAGAAACTCAAATAATTCTGTTCTGCTTGGGATCACAAAGTATATACATGAGGCACATAGAATGGCCAGCAGAAATGTAGATAATTTTACATACAGAATATATAATAAGGTAAATAAATATATGTTTATATAGAAGGAATTATTCAATAGTGACCTTAAACTTTGAAGTTAATGGCACATGACACTGGGCTAATCATGAAATTGAGGAGTATCAGATTTAAATGAATGTGACTAGCTTTATATAAAATTTTCATCACTTTTTAAATTGATCAAATAAAGCAATAGAAGTTGATTTGTAGAATGTTTGAAAGTTTGGAAAATACCACTAAAAGAAAGTTAAAATTATCCCTGATTATAATTTCCCAACATAAGTACCATTAAGATTTTGGTCACCTACCTCAAGGTTTTTTTAATACATATATACACATATTCTTTACAAAATGGGTTAACTATACCAATTTTTATATTCTTATGGATACTGCAAAGAATAGTAGGACCAATGACCAGAGAACATCTGTAACTAACTCTCATTTTTCTAGGAATAGAAATGATGATCAAAATTTGTTTTTATGTACTACACTCTCCCCTAAAATTCAGAAAGTAAAATCAGTAGTTTTCATGACATTTTCACAAAATGAGTAATGCCACAGGAAGTCTTTGATTTAAATCTAAAGAAAGATTCTGTTCCTTTTTCCAAATACATGGCCAGACAATTAGAATATTATAAAGTCTTGCTATAAATAATTAAACATAACCTGCCTAGGACCCCTAGTAAAAGACATGAACCAAATATATTTATGGGATGCCGTACCTAAGCTGACTATCATGTACTTATTCCCTTACCTAATCAAGACTGATTTGGAATCCAAAACAAACATCACAATCTTTAGAGCAAAAAAAAAAAAAAAACTGATAAGCATGAATGGTCTATAACTATAACTTTTTAAAAAGTAAACCATTTCAATCAAACCATTCTCAGTCATACTGTAATCCTCTCAAAATTGACCACTTTTGGAATCAAAACATTAAGATCTTGATAATTTTCTGTATTGTATTCTTCCCAATAACGAAAAAAATATATAGTTTGTTACTCAAAAGTTTTTATTTTCTTAACTATAGCACTTATCAGTTGGCAACTATAGTAGATTAAGGGCTCCCATTCTTCACCCACCCTTGTCATCGCACATTTCACTGTATAACTTTGCAGAGTTCTTCTGTTCTAACTGAATGTTCTGACCCACCCCTTGACTCTGATTCAGTCATGTCAACAAACAAATGTGAAATCAGCAATAGCTTGATAAACTATTTGCATATCTTGATTTGCTTTATTGCTTGTCTGTAATTGCCACAAATACGTGTTTCAACTAACTCGTTGGAGTAGAGCTGAATAGTTCGAGTCATCCCAGCTATGGCTATCCTAGATGAGCCCAAAACCAGATGAAGCCCTGGTGGTGAGCATACACCAGACTCAAAGAACTACCAGACTAATGGTAACCTATATTGTCAACCTGCAGACTCAGATTTGTGAGCAAAACAATGGGCTGTTTTTAAACACAGAGCTTTGGGGTAATTAGCTACACAGCATTATTGAGGCAATGGATGACTAATACTACAATTATACCCTAAAGTAACAATTATCTTCACAAGTATTATTTTTACTTCTCAAAAGAAGTCAAAATGTATTGGAAAAGGTATTAAATTAATAAATATTTTTTATTTCTAAATAAATAAGTTTTTACAAAGACACACCTCTGTCATGAAATACAATTAATCTACTTGTAAAGGTAAAGGTAAAACCTACTCACCATAATATTTTGGCCAGCTCCAAGCTTCTGCGATGTGTGTACAGAGAAAAAAACTATTACTCCTATTAGACTGACAAAGTTATTTTTATAATTGTTGCTCTTCCAAGTTGGTTTTTCTTAAAACTAAAGCAAGATATCTGGTCGCCAATTTCAAGTTAGAATTGTTCAACACAGGCAATGGAGAGATGCTTAGAACAACACTGCTAACAGATATTCTAAAAGCATGATGCCACTTTTGCACTATTGTATTAGTTCATTCTTATGCTGATAATGAAGACATACTCAAGACTAAGTAATTTATAAAGGAAAGATGTTTAATTGACTCACAGTTCAGCATGGCTGGAAGGCCTCAGGAAACTTACAATCATGGTGGAAGGGGAAATAAACATGTCTTTCTTCACATGATGTCAGGAGGGAGAACTGTCCAGTAAAATCGGGGAAACCCCTTATGAAACCATCATATCTTGTGAGAAATCAACTGCTGTCACTAGAACACCATGAGAGTAACTGCCCCCACGATTAAATCATCTTCCACTACGCACCTCCCATGACATGTGGGGATTATGGGAACTACAATTCGAGATAAGGTTTGGATGGGCACACAGCCAAACTTTATCAACCATTAACATCTATGGGAATAGTAAAGAACCTATGTAGAATCCACATTATGAAAGCCCCAAAAGATGAAATTTAGCAGGAATAAATATATTCTGTGCTTGGGATTAATCACTTATACTAAGTATGGTATACGTTAGATGTAACTTAGTACAGCAATTACTTGAAATTCAATTACAGTTAACATGAAAATGCATGATGGAAAATGCAATTAAACTGAATTAACTTTCCAGCATTGGCTAAAAAAAGGAAGAACTAACTTATATTTGACTATAATGGGTCAGGATTCAAATTATGATAAAGGCACTAAAAATGAGTAAAATAATTTATAACTAACACACTAATAAAAAGAAGATATGAAATTAAAAATATCTGAATAATATACAAGAAGGTAAGTATGTAAAAAAAAAACCATAAAGCCTGTGAGATGAATTGAAAATAAACACTAAATATTAATATAGAAACCAAAATATATCAATTACTGTATTACATATAAGAATCTTAAAGATTGTCAGCCTGAAAAAAAAAATGGTTTGCAAAATCACACCTAATTTTATAAAGACACAGAAAAGTAAGAAGTAGGGTAAAAAAAAAGATATACCAGACGTTTCTAACTAAAAGCTAGCTCACATCACAAGACTAACAGCAAACAAAGTAATCTTAAGAACAGTTTCTGGAGATAAAGGCAGTGGTGGTAGAAGGAGGGAAAGAATATTTATGATGGAAATAGGATCAATTCACTATGAAGATATAACATTAAAAAGTAAATCAACAAATGACAGAATAACAGATTGAAAAGACAATACATATTGAGGGAAACAAAAAAAATTTAGATAAATTTGTAAACATACTGGAAAATTTTAATATACCTCTTTCAAAAACTGCAAGAAAAAGTAAACAAAAAACTAGTAAGGATATAAAAATCTTTACAATATGGTTAGCAAACCTGACATAATTAAAATTTATAGGAACAACACAAAACAATGACAGAATATACATTCTAGTCCAGTGCTCACGGAATAGTTACCAAAAAATAATACCTTAAAATGAGACTGAACAAATTTCAAAAATTTTATGTCATTTAATGTATGTTCTCTGGCCACACTGAAATTTAAACTAGAAATCTACAATACAAAGTCAGCCAGAAAATTCATAATTATTTGGGAATTATGCAAATCATTTTAGATAATACAGGTAGCAAAAAATCTTAAGGAAAAATTTTAAAAACATTTGTAATTCTGTGATAATAAATATACAGCAAAGCAAATCTTGTAGGATTCAGCTAAAGCAGTGTATAGAGGAAAATGTATAGCCTTAAATATGTAAATTAAAAAGAGAAAACATTTATACATCAATAACATAAATATATATTTAAAAAATTGCTAGATAATTTAATAACATTAAATTATCCCAAAGTACAAAGCAACACCTTATTAAAAATAAAAACATAAAGTAATTAAAAATAAAACACAGAATAAAAAATCAACACAGTCAACAGTGGTTCTAGTGAAAAGCTAATACAATTGATTAACTGTTAATGAGATTAATAAAGAAAAGTAAAAGCACAAATTACCAGTATCAGGAATAAAAAGGGAGTCATTACTTCGGATCTCTACACAGTAGAAAGAAAAGAAGACAATGTTGTTCAAATACATCTATGGCTTGTACACTTCCCCTTATGTATATTATGCTTCAACAACAGTTTACTTTTAATAGTGCAGGATTTAAAAAAATGTAACTATTATAGTGTTCAAGTAGCACAGTTCTTCCATACTAAACTGTTAAGTTCTTAAAGGAAGGCACTGTTTATATTTTTTCATATTACTAGCTATAAGAATATTAGGGATAATATATTCTTATTTTTAAAAAGTCATATTAGATATAGACTAAGCCTTATCTTTTCCCAGTGTGTCTAGTATAGCATGGACATATAATCTTAGGTAATATTAATTGATTAAAATGATTAAGTTATCTGGGAAACAACTTATTGGCTCATACGCCAGTTCAGCTTGTTCACATTTTAAGTTTTGATTAACCAAGAAATATAAACCAGGAATCCATCACTTGCTAATTTGGTGCCTATAAGAAACTGAACTGCAAACAAAGAAGAAACTAAAAGCAGATAATGTCACAAAAATATTATTTTAATTTGTTATATGTCTCAAAAATAATACATGTTCAATAAATGCTTATTGAGGGTAAGGATAATGTACATCCCTTTTTATTACTTAATCATTTACACTATCTTTATAAAGACAGAAACTCTTATTCACCACTGTATCTCCACTATCATAGCCCATAGTACTGCATTAGAATTTGACAAATATTTACTCAATAAATAAATGTATTGCTTTGTGTATCTATAGTATTATGTTAATTTCTAACATTGAAATGAGCATCATTGCATTTATGATAATGACACTGTGCAAGTTATAGATTGAAATATTTTAATAGTAATATTTTTGCAAAATTCTTTTTCTATATAAAATTATAAATATGCATTCATCGAATGGTACTTCAGAAATTCCTGAATCTGTAATATGATTAAATTCTCCTAGAATTAAACTGAGACTATATTCTGGAACTATGTCCAACTTCAAAGTTCAATTGTTTTAGCAATACAACAATATAAATATATAGAATTCATGCAGACAGGGAGATTTCTCAATGAAACTACAAATCAATTTGGATAAACTTATTTTTTATAAAATTTCAAAGATTATATGGCTAATATATATATTTATTGAGATATTTTGCCATCACTGTGAGGAGTAATGCAGTGACTGAATTAATTTTGAGATAAATATATGACCTTAACATTTATTCCCAATGGGAATAACTATAGCACAACTTTTTCTAAGAAAAAACTACAATAAAATGTGATTCAATATATGACATACATATTTTGCAAAGATACATATATTTGTGTGTGTGTGTGTGTGTGTGTATATATCCAGATATATGAATATATTTGCTTTAAGCAAAGCCAATGTATGAAAAAACATTAATTTATGAAACAAGTTAGTGGTTAATTATTTATATTTCTAAGATTTACTATAGGGTGCATTTAAGTAAGAGGAAATCCCAGGTCATTTAAATGTGACTCTTATTTGCTTCAGAGTCAGCTTTCCAGGAACTGTCTTCCATCACTACAGGTGTGCAAATACAGCAGGACTATTTTCGAAGACAGAATTTCTGTTTGGAGAAAGAGAAAAACAGAACTTTCCCTAAAATTCTTGGATTCTATTATCAGTATGTAGCTCCTTGAAGCCAAGTCCCATGTCTCATTTACTTCCGAGCTTTTCACATGGTTGACATACGCTAAGACCTTAAAAATTACCTGAGACAGGTGCAATGGTATACACCTACAGGCTCAGCTATTCTGGAGGCTGAGGCAGGAGGACTGCTTGAGTCTAGGAGTTCAAGACAAGCCTGGACAACATAGCAAGACCCCATCTCTAAAAAAGGAGCCAAAAAAATAAAAGTTATCTGTCAAATTTGCAAGCCACATGTCTAATAAAGAGTTAATATCCAAAATCTATAAGAAACTCACATAACTCAATGGATAAAAAGCCAAATAATCAAATTAAAAATAGTCAAAGGACATAAATAGACATTTTCCTCAAGATGACATACAAATAGACAACAGGTTTGTGAAAGGTACTTAACGTCACTAATCATTGGGGAAATGCAAGTCAAAATCACAATAAGATATCATCTCATACATGTTAGGATGGCTATTATAAAAAAGTCAAAAGATGACAAATGTTGTCAAAGGTGAGAAGAAGGACCCTTGTGTACAGTTGGTGGGAAGGTACATTGATTCAGCCACTATGGAAAACACCATAGAGGTTCCTCAAAAAATTTAAAATAGTACTAACATAGGACCCAGAAATCTACCACTGGGTATTTATTGAAAGAAAATTAACATCTCTTAGAAATATCTACACTCCGATGTTCATTGCAGCATTACTCACAAGAGCAAAGACATGGAAACAACCTACGTGTCCATGGATAGATGAATGGATAAAGAAATCATGGGCTGTATATATATATATATATGTGTGTGTATGTGTGTGTGTGTGTCTATATACATATACAAACACCTCACATATATATATATATGAAATATGTATAATAAAAAATATGAAATATATATATATGTGCATATATATATTTCACCCTTATATGTGAAACCTGATAAAAGAGTCAAGTAGATAGAAAGAGCACAACCTAATATTGGCCTTTTGAGATGCCTTTCAGGCTTTCTCGTTTCTAAGAATGGGTTGGCTCCACTCAGATCCTCAACTCTGGACCTAACCAGTCCTGTGACTCTCTACACAGAACCGAAATAAGAGCATTTTTCCACTGTCTGCCAAACTATCTTTGAAAAACCGTAGCCTCTAAATTTTCCAGGAGGCTGATTTGAGTAATAGTAAAACTCCAGTCTCTCATTTAGTCAGTTCTGTATGTATTAAACCCTTTCTCTACCCCAATTCCTCAGTCTTGATAAATCGGCTCTATCTGGGCAGCAGGCAAAAAGAACACATTGGACAATTACAATTTTAAGTGTTCGTACCATACGCACAAGCATGGTAACTATGAAAGGCGATGGGTAACTTAATTTGCTTAACTGTAGTAATGCTTTCACTGTGTAATATATATCAAAACAACATGCTGTACACCTTAAGTATATATACCAAGAAAGGAAGTCAAAAAAGTCTGCCAGTCAGAATCAGTGAATTGTATGTCTGTATGAGTAGCCTTGTAGTTCTGTTGTGAGAAAATGCTTTAAAATCTGTCCCTGTGGCTTTGCTTTTTTTCTGTACTACCTGCTATTCAGCAGAGACATCCATTGCCTCTGGAAGAATTAGAATTGTTAGAGGTGGAAAGCATAAAGAAAGCATCCCTATTCTGTATTTGACTTCCAAAATAGTCACTTGAAGCTTGTTTCAAAGACAGTACTCTTGAAAGCCAAAGTGTTTAAGTGAGAATTGAAATGTTAAAGAAGTTTTAAAAAAAGTGAGAGAAGATTTTGTGTCACAGAGGAAAGGCCTAAAGAAGCAGAACATAAAATTCATTCACAAGAAATAGATTAGGAGAAATGTAAATGAACAGCAAAATAACTTAACCCAAAAGGGAAAATTAAGGTTGCTCTATCCAGGAGGGTAGAGCAAAAAAGGACACTTGAGGAAGACAAGGAGAACCAGGAGATGAAACACATGAAGAGGCAAAGTGTAAGACCTCCCACCTCTGCCTGAGCCATCAGGAAACCCAGGTAACCCCCACAAGCCGCCTTTGTCATTTAAATGAGTGCCCAAGTGTACTTGGAAAGGAATCCCAATCCAGACAACAAGAGAGCATTCTGGGATCTCACACAAGAAAGAATTTAAGGCAAATTAATAGAGTAACATGCAAGCGAATTTACTGGAGAAGTAAAGAAATAAAAGAATGGCTACTTTTTAGGCAGAGCAGCAGCATGGGCTGCTCAGCTGCTTACAATTATTGTTACTTCTTGATTATAATGCAAAACAAGATTGTCTGGTAAAGGACTTTTGGCCCCGTTCTCCAGCCATGTGGAAAGGGCCTAATTCCCGATAAGGAAGGCTTTCCTCACCCCCCCCCCCCCCCCCCCCCCCGGGCCCGGGCCTTGGGGCACGCGAACGGGGCCCCGCCCCACCCCACCCCCCCCCCCCCCCCCCCCCCGCCGGCCCCCCCCGCCCCCCCCCAGTGAGGAAAGCCTTCCTTATCGGGAATTAGGCCCTTTCCACATGGCTGGAGAACGGGGCCAAAAGTCCTTTACCAGACATTCCCAACTCCTTAAAGAGGAAAAGGGGCACCGGCTGTCCTTCTGGCTACTTCCTGCTGACTTTTGGGGCGGTGGAAGGTTGAGGGTAGGAGTTTAGGCTGTCTGGAGAGGGGTATAACGGTATTCTGGCCGATGGAGGTTAGGCGCCGGTTGGAGCATCATTTGATGGATGGTAACTTTAGTAAGCTCCTGGAATC
>CAUYQU010039151.1:0-37991 GCA_963574635.1 Cheracebus regulus | reverse complement strand
GGGTAGTTGGGGAGAGACAGCATGTGAAGAAATGCCAGATATAGGTGATGGGGAGGAAGGCAGCAAATCATACTGCCATGTGTGTACCTATGCAACAATCTTGCATGTTCTTCACATGTACCCCAAAACCTAAAATGCAATTAAAAAAAATAAAGAAAAGATTAGCTTCTGTCCGATCTCCTGAGGTGCTCATCACTGTGAATAACAACTCACATTTAGATATTTTCTTGACACACTTGAAGGGGTGTTCATATAGAGCATTTCCTTAGGTTTTCTTTTCTTTTTTCTTTCTTTTTTTTTTTCTTTTTTGAGATGGAGTCTCACTCTATTGCCCATGCCAAAGTGCAATGGCACAGCCTTGGCTCACTGCAACCTCTGCCTGCCGGGTTCAAGTGATTCTCCTGCCTCTGCCTCTCAAGTAGCTGGGACTACAGGTGCCCGTCACCACACCAGACACCAGGCTGATTTTTTGTATTTTTAGTAGAGACAGAGTTTCGTCATGTTGGTCAGGCTGGTCTCAAACCCCTGACCTCAGGTGATCCACCCACTGCAGCCTCCCACAGTGCTGAGATCACAGGCCCCCTCAGGTTTTCATGACCATGCTCAGAGACAACATTCACAAAAGACTAGGATAAGGTTCAAACAGATTCTTCCCTCAGTCTGGCTGTCAATACCACTGTCATATGTCGTGTGTCCTTTGTCACATTGAGGCATCATTCCAGGTAGTGGAGATACGGTAGTGGACAGAGAGAAGTTTTTGCCGACTTCTCAGGACCTGCGTTCTGGAGAACCAGGGGCTTGCCACAGGCTCCCCAGCAAGCTGCATTCACCAGCCCCAAGCCCTGGCCTCTGACTCCCATTATGGGGCTTCTGCCACCCAGCCTCCCTGGTCTTCTTGGGAAAAATGGACAACCAATCCTATGATTGCTTCTTTGACTTACACAATACTTTCCCATCTAAGAAGATGTAAGAGAAAAAAAAACATTTCTTTTTCTTATAAACCCACCAAGGTAGGGATTATGGGTTAAAATCCTCATTTTGCAAAGTTTAGAAGTCATTTTCCACCGTGAGAAAATAAGAAACTGGGGACTTGATGGCTCTCTTGCTTTGGGATTACTGTTTTAATCAATTTAATTTTGACTGCATTTGGATACACTACGACATTTATGTGCATTTAGAGCACTTTACACTTCCTCTGTTTCTCTATGGCTCTGGTCCCAGACCACTTGCAAACTATCAACTGTGTGTTTCTGACTGTCAATCACACACAGAGGCCACCGCAAAGACACAGGGAGGCAAGACAGATACAGACAAAGGACTCCCATCCCATGGTCACGCTTTGCTATAATATTCTAAAGCAAAAAATGTTTCCAGTGACTGTTGAACAAGCATCCCAGAACCAAGCAGTCTGTCAAGAACAGGGATTTATAGGTCTGCATCGAAGCTGGGAAAGAGTGTTAGACCCGCCAACTCAGTTATGTTTTGGCCATTTTCTTCGTCTGTGCTTAATTAGCACAAACTTACCCAAAGGAGCTAAGGTTCACTAAGGCTTTTCATCAGGGGGAGGGAGGATGAAGAGAGAAGCTGGTGGAGGGAAGCTTAGCCGTGAATTGTTCCAACTATATCTCTGTTCAGTGTGTCAAATACATTCTTGGGGCAGGTGCTTGAATTCACAGGCTCTTTAGAGAAAAATTTAGCAGCCCCAGGAATATATTGGTTGGGAAGAAGAAGAAAGGAGGGGCAGGGAAAACACACATCAGCTGCTAGGAGGGAAAAAGCTAATCGTAGAAACTTCTCTGCCAGAGAGAGGTGCAGCTGTCAAAGCAATAAGGTAAATGAGTCTCAGACTAAAATGGATTTTGCAGTAGAACTGTGTTCTCTGATAAATAGGGGAGATTGAACTCCAGCACCATCCCGCTATTCCCTGGTAATGCCCCATTTGGGCGCTGACTGGGTGGTCTTAAGCCCACTGCCACCCTGGCTAACACCGGCCACACCAATCAAGGCCCCGCAGCTGAGACCCTGAGTGACCTGCTTCAGGGGCCTTTTACAAACTCTGATTCACTCATTTGTGTGGGATGCTTTTTTTGATACTTTATTTATGGGATTACATAAATGAGCCATTAAAAATGTAAATCTTCAGAACAGTGGAATAATACAGATTTAAACAATAAGCTCGGGGCGGTACAGTACAGAAACTGCCCTGCCCCGGCACTATCACCCCATCGTGACTATGGCAACAATAGGGGGTTCGGGGAAGGACAGAGGGGAGAGAAATAAAACGTCTATGCATTGTGGCCGTCATTGGCACCAGAGAAAGATTAGGGTGTTTTTTTAAAAGGAGTATTAGAACAATAATGAAGATGTGCCATTATAACCAACAAAGGAGCTGGGCCATCCCACACAGTGCGGGTGTCAGATAATCAAGGGACCGCAGATTTGAGAAGTTTATCCCACCTCGTGGCAAAGTATTTAACCCTTTTGTGGCTTTTGCAAAAGAAAAAAAAAGAAAAAACAGAAAAAAGAAGAAGAGTTGGGGGTGGACTCACTCCCACTTCCTCATCTAGTTGTGATAGTTTTAGAGTTACATTTTTAAAAGAAACTCTGTTTCTGCAAGTGAATTCTATGAGTTCCTCTCATCTGGGTTAGTAAATTAGCCTGGGAAAATTCTGCTATGTTCTGCATGGAGCAGTCCCCGGCTGGTGGGAAACAGGGATCCCAATATGTGGTGGCCAGGGGATCTGGCGATATGGTAGCCAAGGCAGGGAGGAGGTGGCAGAGGGCCTGCTGGGGAGAACCTGCAGAGGACCTTCGCAGGCCCCTTGAGGTTCTCTTCCTGTGCCAGGCTGGGGATGTCTCAGATCATGAGAGCTGTGAAGGTCAGATTAGGAAGAGGAAGACCGCGTTGAGGGAAAGTAGATTGGATTGGCAGAAAAAGACTGCCTGTAGTATTGATCACTAAAAGAATTAAGTGTGACTGCGGGTAACACACTAGGGGTGGGGAATGGGGCCACAAGTGGTTATAGAGATCTGCTTTAAGCAGATGGGCTGGGCGCGGTGGTTTACACCTATAATCCCAGTACTTTGGGAGGACAAGGCTGGCAGATCACCTGAGGTCAGGAGTTCGAGACCAGCTTGGCCAACATGAAAAAACCCTGTCTCTACTAAAAATACAGAAATTAGCTGGGTGGGGTGGTGCTTGCCGGTAGTCCCAGCTACCCGAGAGGCTGAGGAGGTGAATTGCTTGAACCCAGGAGGCAGAGGTTGCAGTGAGCCAAGACCACACCACTGCACTCCAGCCTGGGAGACAGAGCAAGACTCCATCTCAAAAAAAAAAAAAAAGTAAGCAGATCTACGCCCGTGTACCTTGCAGCCCTATCACAATAGTCAAGAGGTGAAGAAATCCAAGTGTCTATTAACAGATGAATGGAGAACAAAACACGGCATAGGTATACAATGGAATATTCGCCTCAAGAGGGAAAGAAATTCTAACAGATGCTACAACACGGATGAACTTTGAAGACAATAGGTTAAGTGAAATAAGCCAGTCACAAAAGGACCAATACCATATAATTCCACTTCTATGAGGTACCTAGATCAGTCAAATTCATAGAGACAGAAAACAGGATGATGGTTGCCAGGGGCTGGGAGCAGAGGAGAATGGGCAGTTACTGTTTCATGGGGGCAGAGTTTCAGTTGTGCAAGTTGAAAAGAGCTCTAGAGACGGATGGTGGTGATGGTTGTAAGATGATGTGAATGTACTCAATGCCACTAAACTGTACATTGAAAAATGATTACATGGTAAATTTTGTTATGTGCATTTTACCCCAATTTTTAAAAAGTAAATAATTGTTTAAAGAGAAGGCAGAGCATACAAAGAAGAATGCCTGTAGTAAGTGTTTAAGTGTTCCTGTTAGTAACAAGTTAGGCCTGAGGCCCTCTGTGAGAAAGATCTGGGAAGCTGCAACGCCTTCCTCTAAAGCCACAATAAGAGGTCAGTGTCTGGACTTTCTTCCTGTTAAGTCAAGTAGGTACCACAGAATTGCAAGCTTATGCTTAGCAGAGGGAGCCTTTGCATGAAGAAAGCAGAATATGGATCCTGACATCAGATGAGTGAAAGCAGAGCTTTTCTGGTTACATCAGACACTGGGGCTCTCCCTGCTCCATTCCCTCAGCAAAGAGTCCTTCAAACTGTGATGAGCCCTGAGGTCTTTCTGTGGAGTCCTATGTTGAAAATCCCTGCCCTTCGCTAAGGTCCTGCCTGCCTTGACCATGACTATGCAAGCTTACTACCTAACAGTTCATTGCATTGGTGAGCATGCCAAGGCATATGCAGCATGGTGGGGATTCACCATGCCTGGTGAGCAGCCTGTAGCCCACTCCAGGAGCTACTCAGGAGAGCCAGCTGGAACGTGAGAGGGCAGGTGGTCCCAGAAAGAACAGACTTACACGTGAGCCCAGTTGAGACTCTCCCACCCTTGATGCCCCCTTATGTATAGGTAGTACAATGACCCTTTGCACAGTTTCCTCTTCTGGTGTCCTCATTACTATCCACAGCCTGAGAAGTCCAGGTGAGCTGGGTTACAAATGCAGCTGCCTCTGCTCAGTGGAGATCCAGCAGGTCTGCATCTCTGTGTCCAGGTCTTGAGATGGTCTTTCTCCTGGGGCTGCTCGTCTTATTGCCTCTCTGGCTATACCCTCAGCCCCAAAGGTAACTTTTGCATCACCTTCCTTCATTTGCCTCTTTCCCCACCATGTACCTGGAAACATCTAGCTCCTAAAGAAATGGCTTCAGGCTTCACAAGGTATAATCACTTGCTTCCCACAGCTAATTCCCACCAGGGAGAAAAGGCCCATTTCATAGCTCTTTTGGGAAATTGTGGGGAGAGAAGGCACAAACCAGATGACCTCTCCCATCCCAACTCACAATGGCTTCTAATCACAGAATCTTAGAACTCTAAACCCAATAAAATTCTAAATCCCTCCCCCTTTTAACCACTGTTGCCAATTTTCAGTATATTCTTCCATATTGGCCAGGTAAACAAATATACCCTGTGGTCAGAGTGGCTTGTTATTCCTAGAGAAAATGGAAGCCTTATCTATGTGTACTTCTGAACTGGCTGGACTATATAGAAGGTCATCGTCACTATCACCACCACTGTCCACATTCATGAGGCGACTGCTGTGAATCTCTGCTTTGCATGCATCATCTCCTTTTAGCCTTACAACACCCCCTCGGAGTGCATGCTATCATTCTCTCCACTTTCCACAAGAGGAGGCTAAGATCCACAGAAAACTCTAAAACTCTCAAGAGCTATGCCTTCTCTTTCTACCCTATGCCTCTTCCCACTTGGTGCTTAGCTTTGGGTTTGGCAGTTGTACATACTTAAGAATGATTGTTTTCATACTGGTGTATTTATTTACTTGGGTCTTCTTGTATGTCTTTCAACATTTCTCCTTTCTTTTTATTAAAGACTCAGGGTCTCACTGTTACCCAGGCTGGAGTGCAGTAGTGCAATCATTGTTCACGGTAGCCTCAAACTCCTGGGCTCAAGTGATCCCCTTGTGTCAGCCCCCAGAGTAACTGGTTCTACAGGTATGCACCACCATGCCTAGCTAATTTTTTATTTTTTGTCCAGCTATGTTGTCCAGGCTGGTCTTGAATTCCTGGCCTCAAGTGATCTGACTGCCTCAGCCTCCCAAAGTGCTGGGATGACAGACATGAGCCACCATGCCCAGTCCATTTATTTCAGCAATCTGAATTACAAAAGTGATAAATGGTCATTGTCACAATTCAAACAATGCATAGAAGTGCTAAATTTCTATTTAGCACTGTATATTATTATTAAATTATAATCACACCTATAATCCCAGCACTTTGGGAGATTATCAAATTTCCCAAATTAATTAATTAATAATCTCATCACCTTATCCCCTTTTAATCACTATCACCAACTTGGAGCATATTCTTCTTCCATATTTTTTTTCTTCTTCTTCTTCTTTTGAGATGGAGTCTCACTCTGCTGCCCAGGCTGGAGTACAGTGGCACGATCTCAGCTCACTGCAACCTCCGCCCCCTGGGTTCAAGCAATTCTCCTGTTCAAGCCTCCTGAGTACTGGGACTGCAGGCATGCACCACCATGCCTGGCTAATTTTTGTATTTTTAGTAGAGATGGGGTTTTGCCATGTTGGTCAGGCTGGTCTCAAACTCCTGACCTCAGGTGATCTATCCACCTCAGCCTTCCAAAGTGCTGGGATTACAGATGTGAGCCACCGTGCCTGGCCTCTTCCATATTTTTCTATACAAACACATACACCTGAGATAGACATGTTCATTATTCTTAGCTGAATGGAATCCTATCTATAACTCTGTAATTTCAGTTTTTCACTTAAACAATGTATAACATGAATGTCTCTCAAGGTCGATTCATATCCAGGTATTTCCTTCATTCTTCTTAATAGCAACAAAATATCACACAGTATGAATGAATCATACATATCCCATTAGTAACTGACACACATTAGATTCCCTTTTGGCTATCACAAGCCATGATGCACTCTGTACTTTTATCTCTGACACACATATTTCTACAAATGGGATTTCTGGTCCAGAAGTCAGACCCATTTTAAACTTTAATAAATATTTAATAAATCTTGCCAGCTTACTTTTCAGAAAGAATATAGTAATTTATAGCCTATCCTATAGAGAATACTCATTCTTGCACCACAGCCAGCCCAGTATGGTATCAGTCATTTTTGATAAACAGATGGGCAAAAACTGGAATCTTATTATTGCTTTAATTTGCATTTCCCTGATTGCTATGAGATTGAGCAACTTTTTATTTTGGGATTTCTGGCTCTGCCTGCCACCCATGACCACCAGGTTCCCACGAGGGTGTAAAGGCTGTGTTCTGTGGGTCAAGTTCAGAACAGGAACCTGGGAATATCTAAGACTCATCTGCAAATGTGAAAATGAATTTGGAGCATTTCCCTCCTTACGGCCCCCTAGTAGGGAGAGATTATGACTGTCTGCTAGAGAGTGTTCTCAACCTCTGCTACTTGTTGGAATCATCTGCAGAGCATTAAAAAATATTGTGTCCTGGGCCCAGCCTCCAGAGCTTCCAGTTTCGTTGGCCTAGAGTGCAACTGGGTATCAGGAGTTGGTGGAGACTCTGCCAGGTGATGCTTATGTGCTTTCAGAGTTGAAAATCATATAAGATACTGTAGATGAGTAAGAATTTTCAAAATTTATAGAATCCTCTGATCTTATGTGTCACAGCCACTGACCTGTCAGAGTATAGGACAGCTGGGAAGAGAAAAGCTAAAGGGGTAGAGAAAGTATGAAGAGTAGGAAAAAAACGTGTATTTTTCTGATTCCAACAGGAATTGGAGAGATATTGGACAATACCTTTCTATGATAGCAGGTGCCATGGGTGGCCCTAGAAATACCTGGTTGTGCATCTGTTGTGTCCACAGACAGTCTCAGTGGGGATGAGAGGTGGCCATGTGGCTGCTGGAAGGATCCCAGTGAGTTTGCAACAGTGGTTGTTGCCAGATGCATACACTCATCCCTTCAACAACTAGCTTTTCTGTTTGTTTTGAGACGGAGTCTCGCTCTCTCACCCAGGCTGTAGTGCAATGGCACGATCTCAGCTCACTGCAACCTCTGCCTCCTGGGTTCAAGCGACTCCTGCCTCAGCCTCCTCAGTAGCTGAGATTACAGGCGTGAACCACCACGCCCACCTAATTTTTGCATTTTGAGTACAGACGGGGTTTCACCACATTGGTCAGCCTGGTCTTGAACTCCTGACCTCGTGATCTGCTCGCCTCGGCCTCCTAAAGTGCTGGGATTACAGGTATGAGCTACCGCGCCTGGCCACAACTAGTTTTTGAGTGACCACTGTCTTCTTGGCACTTGGCTCAGCCCTGGCTATACAGCAGAGAACAGGCCAGATGGCGCTCCCTCACCAAGCTTACCTTCTGGTGAGAAAAATGGAGATTACACAAGCCATGACTCAAGCCATTATTTAATTTACAATGTCTATAAGTGCTATGAAAGAAAGTGTGAAAGTTATCACAGAGTCCATTTCCACACTTCTTCGAGCTCCTGTTTAGCCCTCCATCCCATAATCTCAACATCCTGAGCACAGAATAGGACTAGTTTAGTGGTGTTGAATTCAGAAGGTCAAATTCTTGTTGTTAGCTGAAGTGAATTTACAAATGAGAATTAGGCTCCAGCAGGTGGATTCCTTATTGCTTCCGCAGTGCTCAAGCCGGGATAGAGGGCTTTTGGTGCTATGATGTGAAGAGTGTGTAGAAGTGATATCGTCTGCCTGAGTCCTGCAGGGTAGGGCTGATATAGCGGGGCTAACCCCAGTGAACTTGAACTAACAAAACAACACATTCACAAGTTGGGAATAATATTACTTATGCCAGCTATATGCATACTGAGGAGGTTCTGAGTAGAGAAATGTAGGGTGTGGGTGGGGTGGGAAGGTGGGGGCATGGGAAGACAGGATCTTTAAGAGAGGGAAGCACTAGCTGAAGGCGAGGTGGCGCCAGGAAGAAGAAAACCACTCCAGCTCCACACCATGAGCTGCTCTTCCCTCTCGCCTGGCTACTGGCCTTGGCAATACTCCCAGTGCATTCCTGAGACTTCGCCAGAATGTCAGAAATGTAGTCCTTCCCGAGGCTCTTCCCCAGGGCCTCCTCAGAATGAGGGCTTTATATCATAGAGGACACACACATCACACAGACTGGACATCTCAGAGGGCCCTTGGCATGTTTTCAAATTGCAGAGAACAAAAGAGAGGCCGTAGTTAGGATGATCAGAGTTCATCCTCAGTCATGTCCATGAGTGCAGGTAAGCCAGGCTTAGAAAACCCAAAGAGAGTTTCTACTTGGTTTGAAATGCAATTTTTTCATTATTAGACATATAATGGTAGATTGGGAGTCATTTGAGGGCAGAGACTGAACAATTTTTTTTATTTTATTAACAAAGTAACTTGCCTATAATAGGAATGCAATAAATCTTTGCTTTAGGCTTTTGCAGCTTGCTTTCATCCACCTAGAGTACTTCCTTCTCTCATTCCTGTCCTCTCTTCCTCTTCAATGATCCAAATTCCACACAGCGTCCCCCTCCAGTTTTAGCGGAGTAAGGTTCTTCCTCTCCTCACTGAGGCACTCTGCCTATCTTGACCACACTCCATTCCGGCAAGTGCCCTGTCGCTGGGGCAGGTCTTCTCAGTTTTCTGTCTCCCCACGGCAGTGCCTGCTCAGGGAATCTGGGCAGCTTTTGGCCTCAGTGGCCAACACTGTGCTACACTGAAATAGTCTTTACATTTCTGAATAAGTGAATGGATCTATGAATGAATGAAGTAATAGCTGTTATGTGGGCATAGTTAAAAATTAATTTAAGAATCCCATTAGTTCTTATGTAAATAAGCTGTTGGAGAGCTTACTTTTATTAGTGTTACCCATCCCATTTTGGTTTCATGTGAATTTTGAATAAATGAATAGATAAAATTACTAGGATAAAACAAAATAATTAGGACTTTATGATACCTACCTTGTTCCAAACTCATCTCTAAGCACTTAAGATATAGAATAGTTTCTACTGTAGACTCTATTTCTGACTTACTATAGTCTGCATACATTGTATGTATACACACACACACACACACACACACACACACACCCTTTCTGATGAGTGGAATCTTCATCATTCATTGTTGCTTAACTATATAACTTATCAATTTCTTACACAAATTGAAACCATTATGTAAATTTAGGAACAGAAATGTTTCTTCCTAAAATTATAGCTTGTGTTGATGTGATCATTTTTCTATAAGATAGATAACTTCAAAACAGTGAGAAAACAAATGCCATCCATCAAATTGGTCCTACTAATGCTGCTTTTCAACAGTGTTTTCTACAAACTGGAGCTATGAAGGGAGGATGGAATAACTTGTCCAATTTTGTGACTCAAGACAAATGCTTTAATTTTATAAGCATGTTTTTACATGTTGAGAGAAATTGAAATTTACAGATTATGAAAATCATCCTTTCAGGTCCTCTTTATTTTCAGATTAGGGGAGCATGTTTGAGGGACGTTGAGTTCATAGGACGAAGTTTGTGTTAGCTGAAATAAATTTGCAAATTGAGAATTAGTTGCAAATAGTTTGATTTTCCGTTACTTTTCTAATTCTCAAACTGGGATAGAAGGCTTTTAGTGATATGATATAGAAAAAGTATATAGAAGAGATATCTTCTGCCACAGTCTGGGGGACCTGATGATCATGATGGAGATGATGATGAGGAGGAGGAGCAGGAGGAGGAAAAGCACCATCCATGGTGCTGCTCATCCATGGGGATATTATTCACGCACCCCCATTGCACCGCATCGACAGGTTAATGTGGTGACTAAATGTCCATTTTTTAGGGACTCGCAATATTGCAAAACTGCAGTGTGTCCTGAAAGGCCTGCCATTTTGTCTTTTGTCCCGAATCAGGCATCTTCACCTGGGTAATGCCCCGCAGTCTTGTTCATCTTTCTGCTCCCTGGGCACTTGGCAGGCAAAACAAGAACACAGAGCTGCCATTTTTATGGCTTTCGCAGGAGCGTTCTGCCCAGGATTTCTCTGCCCCTTTCCCAGTGAGCAGCTTGGATTGATGCTTTTCGTTGTTTATCCAAAAAAAAAAAAAAAGAATAAACAAAACCTGGTGACAACATTGCTTCTTCTTGCATTCTCTCTCACTATTTCAAGGCAATCAGCATGTTTAAAGTTACCATCAATTCATCTTCTATATTTTGCCTTCTTAAGAAAAAAGAATTAAAGCCCACTAACTAAAAGAGATGACACAAACAAAGCAGGCTTTTTCCTCCTCATGAACTGTGTATATAATTACTTGAATAATGTTGAATTTCACCCATATGCCGGGGAAGGGAAAAAAAGCAGCAAAAATAACTACTGTGAATTCAAACTGCAAATGAATGGAACTGGCCTCATTCATAAATGTCATATGAAGCTTTGGTTAAAAAGGCAAGTCTGTCATTCCAGGGACAGCAGCTGTTGTTATGTTGAACAAAATGGATACAAATGGGTATTATTTTAAAGTGAAATGCTTAATTTCAGGCCTAACAAGCACACTGTCCTCTGTGTAGCCTCGTGTCACACGAGCCATGATCTCCAGTAGAGGGCTTGATTGCACAGGAAATCAAGCTCCCGGGCTGTGGCTGACCAGACCAACGAACACACTGGCAATGTTTGAGTTACTATGGCAATCACAAAATAGGAAGGCCTTTTCTTCTTTTCCCCAGCTCTGCATGCAGCCGCAGCCTGCTCCTGAATAGGCCACATCTGCAAAAAGTTTTAACACGGTACTCAGATAAAGAAAAGGATCCCAAAAATGGGCACTGACCCGTCTCAAAAAATGTTGCAAATTTTACATACAAGAATTGGGGAGCTGGGCCACTTTGCACAGGTTATGTCATAATGCAAACACAAAGGGATAAAAGCGCGTGGAGGCTTTGGCTGTCAGATATTGAGAGGAGGGAATGGCAGAAGTAAATGACAGCTTAAATGCAGATGTAAGGAGAAAAGTCAAAGATGGGTGACAGAAAGTTACCGGTCAATGAATAAGGGAGAAATTTCAGACACACACACAAAAAACAGACAAAAGGGTAAAATACAATAAAATCTATCTATAGAGGTTTACTGAGAAAACCCCCTAAAGCATATTTAGCAAATCTTAGAACTATGAAACCCTGTGAAACCAACACATGGCTCTTTAGACAGGGCCTTTGTAGACTTTCTGCGTCCCACCGCTGTTTCCACACAACTTGCGAATGGGAGAGGATGTTTTCAAACAACGGCGGAGCCTCCTGGGAACTGCTATTTTAGACGCAGCTTGGTAAAATGGATGTTTGCTGATGAAAAAAATATATACATAAAGACAGGTAGAGATGATCCCTAGAGACAGGCTTTCCTGGAATAGAGACACTGGCTCACAGTAATTCATGAGGAGTTATTTGGGGCTGACACCCCTTCCCCAACCCTATTCTCTTGCCCACACATTTCTTTAAAATTTGGTACTTAGTTAGATTTTGTTTGTTTCCTCCTCTCTCCCAGGTTGAAAGGTGATTCGGCAGATTTCTGGAATGGAGCTGCTTGCCCATGCTCTTGGCATCTATAGGTTGCAGAAGGACAAGCCTCCTTCCCCCTCTGTTCCACCCCTCACCCCCTCCACTGAGCCAAGGGGTGAGTGACCAGGCATCCGTCTTGAAAAACTCAAGTGTCAAGAAGAAGCAGAAATACTGAAATTAATCTTCACTGCTTTTAACTTAAAGAGCTATTCACGGCGTGAAAGCAGTTAGAAAAGACTTGGGTGGGTAGTGAACTGAGAAGTCACCATTTGCAAGAGTTGAAACTCAGAGGGAAGAATACTTTTAAATAGCATGAACTCGCCACAAAAAGTCGCGGTGCTCAAAGGCGTCCGGAGTCCAGTAAAACTGACACTACATTTCACATTCATTGACTCTTGTTCTTTTGGGGGAGTTTTCATATGAAGAGAAAGAGACAATGGAAGACAATAGTGCTACCTTATCAAAGTTCATTCATGCAGCTATTTCAAATACTTTTAACTGCTTGTCAATAGGTCTCGCAAGTCTCTGAGATTCTAAACGTTCTGTCACGTTTGTGTACTAACCACTTAAAGTTCTGCTGCAGCTTTGTGCCCCGGACTGCCTCCCCTTTATGTGGGTCAAAATGCAAGGCAATGCCATTGTGTTCACCGGCCTTCATTAAATTCATTGATTTGACCTGTATTTTAAAGACCAAAAGTCAATCGGAACGGGAAGTTAAAGTTCCCATACAAAATCTTCCCGTGGGCACTTTTCGGCTTCCTTGAACTATCTGGTGTGTAGGCAAGGGACGTTTTAGGGCTGTTTGAAGTCTGCTCCACAGCATTTTCGCTTACATCGTCTTTTTGGAGAAAAGTTTGGGTTTGTTCTTAATTTTATGCAAGGATGAAACAACACTCAAGTTGAAGGAAGTCTGCTAGCTCAAGTCTGATTTTCTTCCCAAGGAGGTGGTTTCGCTCACCTTCAGCAGCTGGACGAAGCTACAGCTGAGGCTGGCCTGCTGGCCTACGCTGGGCTGGCTGGCCTTGCTCAGAACTTCCTGATGGCGAATTGTCACATTTTTCAGTCAGTATGCACCTTTGGACTTGAAGTCAGCTTAAGTTTTCTTCTGGATACATTGAGAAATGGCAGCATTTCAAAGCCTGTCTTTTTCTCATGAGCGTTTTTATGACAAACGTGGTCACAAACAGTGGTTAAAGTGTGTGAAGGGTGGGGGAAGGTTAGGAGGAGAAATTATCAAATTAAAAGCCAGAAAAGTGCCCTTTAGCCACAAGACAACTTCAGCCTGCTGATTCTCTCTCTCACTTTTACCCTTAAGCATTCTCCCATGTCCATTTTGTCCAATTAAAAAGAAATGAAAAACCACCGAGCATGGTGGTTCATGCCTGTAATCCCAGCACTTTGGGAGGCCGAAGCACATGGATCTCTTGAGGCTAGGAGTTAGAGGCCAGCCTGGGCAACATGGTGCAATCCTGTCTCTACTAAAAAATGCAAACATTAGCCAGGCGTGGTGGTGGTAGCCAGGTGCCTATAATCCCACCTACTTGGGAGGCTAAGGCAGGAGACCTGCTTGAACCCAGGAGGGAGAGGTTGCAGTGAGTCGAGATTGTGCCATTGCACTCCAGCCTGGGCAGCAGAGCAAGATTCCATCTCAAAAAAAAAAAAAAAAAAAAAAAAAGACAGAGAGAGAGAATAGGAAAACCATCCATCCACTTCAATGTAGAAAGAGCAAAAATCAAACTGTTAATACAATTTACCACTTACTAGATACCACAATTCTGAGGACTTTTTAAAAATAATTCTATCAACACAATCAGCCGGGGATGAGGGGAGATACCAGGCATATTAGCGAGATGCGGTTGAGGATCCTGAACCCAGTGACTATGAAGTGCCTGAGAAAGGCAGAATCCAGCAAACACTTGGCAGCTCTATGGCAAACTGAGAAGATGGAGAAAGCCCATTGAGCAAATATATGTGTAGAAATCTCAAAACTCCAGGGACAGAGTTCTTGAAAGTTGTGAATAAATATCTCTTTGCCAGGAAAGTTCATTTCTAGTTGTTGCTAACTACTATTACAATATAATACTATAGCATAATTGTTGAGGGTAAGATTACTATTCTCATTTTATAAATGAGGAAATTGAAACTCAAAGGTCTAGGAACTTCCCAAGATCACACAGCAAATAGATAGCAGAGTAGAACCTGGATCTGTGTGATCACAAAGTCCACGCTGAGGGAAACTTAGGTAAGTTCCTTCGAATCACCAGGTCCTGCAGGGCATGAAAGAACACATGAAATGTATTGGTACGTGCTTATTAGGGGTTACTGCTGTGAGATACAAGATAGTTTCCTAAGGCTATCTTTTAAAAGAGAATAAAAATAGTTCTTGAGAAAGATAGATTTATTTTATTTATTTATTTACTGAGACAGAGTCTCTGTCACCCAGGCTGGAGTGCAGTGGTGCCATCATAGCTCACTTCAGCCTTGAACTCCTGGGCTCAAGTGATCCTCCTATCTTAGCCTCCTAAGTAGCTGGGACTACAAGAATGCACCACCATGCCTGGTTAATTTGTATTTTGTATTTTTCGTAGACACAGAGTCTTGCTATGTTGCCCAGAGTGGTCTTGAACTCCTGGGCTCAAATGATCCTCCCTCCTCAGCCCTCCAAAGTGTTAGGATTAATGGCATAAGCCACTGCACCCAGCCAGGAAAGATTTAAATAGGAAAGTCCAGAAGGTAGACTAAGAAAGTGAACAATTAACTCTATCCTCACGCTCTCAGAAATCATACCCACATACTATACTCTTGCTAGATGGTGTTCTCAGGGTGTGCTCCCCAAGGTTGTGATGAGGAGTGCTAAGGTGAGTCAGGATGGGTGTGACCACAGGCACCGTCCCATGTCCCCTTGCCCTGTGTCCCCTCTCTGCTGACCTGGGGATTATGTTCCCTTTAACCCCTGCTAAGATAAAACCTACTTGTTGTTGTCTTTGATAATTAACATTCTGAGAAGTTACTGCTTTTCTTTCTATTTTTTTCACAGACCATAATTTTTCATGGAATAGAGATTTGAGCTCAGGATCTAACTTTTGGGGATGGAGAAGCTAGAGCTCAGTGAACTTTGAGTTTTAGTGTATTGCCCTTGTAAAAGGCATATGGCCTTATGTTAAAAAGGCTATTCTTCCCTTCCTGCAGTCAACGAAAATGCTAAGGGAATCTTTAGATTTGTTGCAATTAAAAAAAAAAATATATATATATATATATATACATACACATATACATATAAATTCAGGCCGGACACTGTGGCTCATGCCTGTAATCCTAGCACTTTGAGAAGCTGAGGCGGGCAGATGACCTCAGGCTGAGAGTTCAATACCAGTCTCTACAAACAATTGAAAAAAAAAATTAGCTGGATGTGGTGGCTCATGCCTGTCGTCTCAGCTACTCGGGCGGCTGAAGTGGGAGGATCACCTGAGCCCAGGAGGGTTCAAGGCTGCAGCAGCAAGTTATGATGGCGCTACTGCACTCAAGCTGGGATGACAGAGTGAGACTCAAAAAAAAAAAAAATATCAAATGGAATTTGTCCTGCTAGATTTTAGACTTTGTTTGGGCCTCATAACCCCCTCCTTTTTTCTGATTTCTTCCCTGTGGAATGGACACGCCTATCCTGTACCTATCCCACCATAATATTTTGAAAGCAAACAACTTGTTGTCTGGTTTCACAGGTTCACAGCTGGGGAACAATTTTACTCAGATGACTCAGACCTCACCCATATCTGCTTTAGATGACATTTAGATGAGATTTTGAACTCAGAGTTGGTGCAAGAATGGGTTGACTTTTGAGGCTCTTGGGGTGGGATGAGTATATTCTGAAGGTTAAAAGGACATGAATTTGGGGTAAAATGTTATGGGCTGAAGTGTGTTCCCTCTAAATTCAGATGCTGAAGTCCTACCCCCAGAATAATTGCTTCTGAATATGACTATATTTGTAGATATAGTCTTTAAAGAGGTGATTAAGTTAAAATTAGGTCATTAGGATGGACACTGATTCAATATGACAGATGTCCTTATAAGAAGAGGAAATGGGCTAGGTATGGTAGCTTACACCTATAATCCCAACAGTTTGGGAGGCCAAGGGAGGTGGATCACCTGAGTTCAGGAGTTTGAGACCAGCGTGGCCAACGTAGTGAAACCCCCTCTCTACTAAAAATACAAATATTAGCTGGGCGTGGTGGCAGGCGCCTGTAATCCCAGTTACTCAGGAGGCTGAGGCAGGAGAATCGCTTGAACCCAGGAGGCAGAGGTTGCAGTGAGCCAAGATGGCTCCATTGCACTCCAGCCTGGGCAACAGAGCTAGACTCCATCTCAAAAATCAATCAATCAATCAATAATAATAATAAATAAAAAAGAAGAGGAACCCAGCAATCCCATTACTGGGTATATATCCGAAGGATTATAAATCGTTCTACTATAAGGATACATGCACATGAATGTTCATTGCAGCACAGTTTACAATAGCAAAGACCTGGAACCAACCCAAATGCCCATTGATGATAGACTAGACAGGGAAAATGTGGCACATATACACCATGGAATATTATGCAGCCATCAAAAATGATGAGTTCGTGTCCTTTGTAGGGACATGGATGAACCTGGAAGCCATCATTCTCAGCAAACTGACACAAGAACACAAAATCAAACACCGCATGTTCTCACTCATAGGTCGGTGCTGAACAATGAGAACACATGGATACAGGGAGGGGATCATCACACACTGAGGTTTGTTGCGGGGAAATAGGGGAGGGACAGCAGGGGATGGGGAGTTGGAGAGAGAGAGAGCATGGGGAGAAATGCCAGATATAGGCGATGGGGAGGAAGGCAGCAAATCACACTACCATGTGTTTACCTATGCAACAATCTTGCATGTTCTTCACATGTACCCCAAAACCTAAAATGCAATAAAAAATAAAAATTAAAAAAAAACAACCAGCTACTTGCGATTTTAATAAAATTCAAAACATTATTGAAAAACATAGGAGGAAAAGATTGAAAAAAAATGGGAAAATATACTATGATGATGCATAGAAAATATCATCTTGTAAAGATGTCATTTGTCCCCTGAGAAATAAAAATACAGCATAAATTTAATTAGACTCTCAAAAAAAAAAAAAAAAAAGAAGAGGAAATTTGAACATACATGCACAGAGGGAAAACCATGTAAAGACAAGAAAGAAGATGACCATGTGAGTCAAAGAAAGATGTCTCAGAAGACACCAATTCTGCCAGCAACTTGACATGGGACTTCTGACCTCCAGAATTGTGAGAAAATTAATTTCTGTGGTTTAAACTACCCACTCTATGGTACTTTGTTGTGGCAGCCCTAGAAAATGCATACACTATGGCTCCAATGTTGCAAGCCAACATTAGCTTTTTGTTATGTTCATTGGTCTGGCTGCCATAAATGACTGCACTCATAATGAGGACCTACAGACCCTAAGAATTTTTTACTTGATGTGTCCATGTTGTATATGAATAAATTTGTCTGGCCTTTTTCTCTTTTGGCCCTTCATTATTCAATATATTTTTAGCACCTACTGTATATTAGGTATGATCAATATAGTAATAAACATGACAGTTTTGGTCTTTGAAGAGTTAGAATTCCAATGTGGGAAACTTTTAATAAACAATTAAATATATAATATGGTATCAAATTGTGATCTTCGTATGAAAAAGACAAAGCGGGAGCTCCAGTTTATTATGATAGATTTAACACATGCATTCAATTTGATCCCTCTAGAAACATCACTAAAACCAAAGGAAAGGGATTTTTTTCCCCCCAAGACACAGCCCTGTAGAATCCAGGAGAGCAGGAGAGGAACAGAAGCAGTATTTAGAATTGTAAATCTGAGAGACAAATAGTAACAAATGTTGTAAAACTAAGCAAGCTGAATCCCAAATCCAGCTCAATTTATGTCACAAAACCCTCGAAAGGTACAAGGACTAGGAGCACCAGTCCTTGTGTCTCTGAAACCAGGGACGAAGGAGAAGAGGTAAACAAGGACAGGTGAAACGATTTGAGAAGCAGTTCTACCGTAAGACCCCCACACCCATTCCACTCCACTGGGCATCTGTCCCCCTCCAACAGGAAAGGAGACTGGAGGTTTGCTCTCTGCAGAGCACCTCTGGCAACAAGGACACACAACAGTGCAATTCTGAGAACAGGAGGATTAGGTGGTTAGTGCTAGTAAAGCAGGAGCTGAAACTGCCCCTGCTCCCCTCCCAACCTCACCCTCATCAATTGCTTTCTCCCAGCCAGTTCCTGGAACACCAGCAGCCAGTTCCTTGCCCCCAAACAGGAAACTAGAAAATCTTAAAGCCCAAGAGGATAAAACAAAGTTAAGGACATTGACTGTTCCTCAACAATAGACCCCTCAAGGCCTGGGAGGGACAACAAGCTTTAAAAGAACTTTAAATCCAGGCTGGGCACGGTGGCTCATGCCTGTATTCCCAGCACTTTGGGAGGCTGAGGCAGGCAGATCACCTGAGGTCAGGAGTTC
This sequence comes from Cheracebus regulus, assembly GCA_963574635.1. Taxonomy (NCBI): domain Eukaryota; kingdom Metazoa; phylum Chordata; class Mammalia; order Primates; family Pitheciidae; genus Cheracebus; species Cheracebus regulus. The sequence continues at coordinate 19,295 of CAUYQU010039151.1, read as the reverse complement.
AAGACCAGCCTGACCAACATGGAGAAAGCCATCCTCTACTAAAAATACAAAATTAGCCAAGTGTGGTGGCACATGCATGTAATCCCAACTACTTGGCAGGAGAATTGCTTGAACCCGGGAGGCGGAGGTTGCAGTGAGCCCGAGATCACACCATTGCACTCCAGCCTCTGCAATAAGAGCAAAACTCCATTTCAAAAAATAAATAAATAAATAAATAAATAAAGAACTCTAAATCATTAACAGACATCAAAGTAATAGATAACTGAGAAATCAAACAAACAGAAAAGTCACCTGGCATAAACAGAGATCAAGAAGTAAGAGGAATCTTAAAAAAAAATAAAGCAAAAATATTATTATTAACATTCTCAGAATGACGAGCAAAGACCTTATATCAATAAAGCAAGCACAGATGTTAAGGGAACCAACGAAAGGAACAAAAAAGAGCTCCTGGAAATTAAAAACATGATAGCAGAAATGAAAAACCTCAAATGGCTGGAAGATTGAGTTGAGGAAATAGTTCAAAAAGTAGAAAAAAAAAAGATTAAGATGTTGAAAATAGAAGTAGAATACAATTCCAGGTTGCTCAATTCCTGAATAATAGGAGTTCCAGAAAAAGAGAACAGAGATAATATACAGGAGAGGAAATAATCAATGAAATATTGTAACAAAATTTCCTGGAATTGATGGACATGAATTTACAGAATTCATGAAAAGGTTCATAAAGTGCCTGGTACAATTGATTCATTCATTCAATCAATATATAGTAAGTATCTACCGTGTGCCAGGCAGTATTTTAGGCTCTAAGAATAAAAGAGCAAACAAAGCTGACAAAAACGCTTGCTTTCATGGAGTATACTTGTTTGAAGGTGACTGAAAAAAAATCCAAGAAAGTTTTAATGACAGATTGGGCAGGGTGAAAGCAGAGAAAATAGTAAAAGGAGGTAGGATTCACTGATAAATTAGATGTGGAGTTAATGATGACTTAGCGATAATTCCAAGAAAAAATAGAAAAGAAATTGTTATTTCATAGATAGAGAAAACTCAGATGCAAGTTTTTCAGGGGTAGTGGGAGGGATTTGGAACTTAGTTGGGGGCCAATCCAATTTGAGATGCTTATTATGCATCTAGGAAGAAATATCACTAGGCAGTTGTATGTATGAGTCTGGAGTACAAGGCAGAAGTCCACGCTAGAGATAAAAATTTAGGAATCATCCTTTTCTGTGCCCTGCTGCTGCCTGAATCAGTCAAGGACATTTATTTCAATATGTGGAAGTATTTTGCTTTGATCTGCCTTTTTTATTAGTTCTAAAGAAAGATATCCAATATGTTTTAGATTGGCATAACACTCAACCCATACATTCATAATTTGAAAAGAATTGCTTGTATTTTTCCTATTCAGTGATGTGTTATGTCTTATGATTTGCTCATATTGGTATTTGTATCTCAATAAAGATTTGCAGTTTATTATTTTCTGTATAAATCCTTCATATATATATACTTTTTTTTTTTTTTTTTAAATGGAGTCTTGCTCTGTCACCAGGCTGGAGTGCAGTGGTGTGATCTCAGCTCCTCGTAACCTCTGCCTCCCAGTTCCAGCTATTCCCCTGCCTTCAGTCTCCTGAGTAGCTGGGACTACAGGCACACACCACTACGCCTGGCTAATTTTTTGTATTTTAGTAGAGACAGGGGTTTCACCATATTGGCCAGGATGGTCTCAGTCTCCTGACCTCGTGATCCACCCACCTCAGCCTGTGAGGTGTGAACCACTGCACCCACCCCAATCCTTCATATTTCTTATTAGATTATTCTTAGGTTCTGTGGCTTTGTTTGGTGTGTGTGTGTGATGTGTGTTGGGGAAGAAGTTGTGTCTAACATAAAAGGACTTTTTTCCCATTGTATTCTCTAACTGATTATTTCTTGATATAAAAATGCTATTCATTTTTTATATTTATCTTATATCCTGACACCTAGGTAAATTATTTTATTAATTTTGATAGTTTTTCAGTTCTTGCATTTTCTAAGTGGAAATTACATTACCTACACATAGTAAGTTTTCTTCTCCTTTCCAATACAGTTGACCCTTGAACAACATGGGTTTGGACTGCCTGGGTCCACTTATACTCAGATTTCTTTCCATAAGAATTACATCAAGTGTCCCTGCCGCTCCTGCCTCCCTTCCAGCCCCTACCTCTTTGGCTTCTGCCACCCGTAAGAGAGCAGGACTAACCTCTCCTCTCCCTCCTCCTCAGCTTACTCAACATGAAGATGATGAGAATGAGGACTTTTGTGATGATCTTCCACTTAATAAATGGTAAACATGGTTTCGCTTTCTTGTGATTGTCTTAATATTTTCTTTTCTCTAGCTTACTTTATTATGAAAATACAGCATATAATACCTATAATGTACAAAAAAATATGTGTTAATCAACTGTGTGGGCTCCTGGTAGGGATTCCCATAAACAGTAGGCTATCGGTAAAGTTCTGGGGGTGTCAAGAGTTAAACACCACATGTTCTCACTCATGTGTAGCAACTTTAAAAGTTGATCGTATAGAAGTATAAAAGAAAAACAGAAGATACTAGAGGCTGGAAGGGTTGTGGGAAGGGAAGGATGGGAAGAAATGTGTTAAAAGATACAAAATTACCCTCTCTCCTGTTCGTGTCTCCAAGATGACAAAGAAAAGAAGGAACAACAGTCGTGCCAAAAAGGGCCGCGGCCACGTGCAGCCTATTTGCTGCACAAATTGTGCCCGATGTGTGCCCAAGGACAAGGCCATTAAGAACTTCATCATTCGAAACTGCCGCAGCAGTCAGGGACGTTTCTGAAGCGAGTGTCTTCGATGCCTATGTACTTTCCAAGCTGTATGTGAAGCTGCATTACTGTGTGAGCTGTGCAGTTCACAGCAAAGTAGTCAGAAATCCATCTCATGAAGCCCCCTAGGACCGAACACCCCCACCCTGATTTAGACCTGTGGGTGCTGCCCCACGACCCCTGCCAAAACCCATGTAACCATGACCCCCACCAAAACCCATGTAAGGAGCTGAGTTCTTAAAAGACTGAAAATAGACTATCCTCTAAAGAAAAATAAAATGGAAACTGTACTTAAATATATATATATATATACAAAATTACAGCTAGATAGGAATAATAACTTCTAGTGTTCTATAGCACTGTAGGGTGCCTATAGTTAACAATAATATATTATATAGTTTCAAATAACTAGAAGGAGGATATTGAATGTTCCTAACACAAAGAAATAATAAATGTTTGAAATGATGAATATGCTAATTACCCTGATCTGATCACCATACATTATATGTACAGAAGCATCACTATATATCCCGTGAATATGTAAAACTATTGTCAGTTTTTTAAAGTTATACATGACTTTTCTGCTGCATGGGGGTGGTGAGCACCCGTAACTCCTGTCTTGTTCAAGGGTCAACTGTATATATTAGGTTCTGTTCTGACTCTGAAATCATTGCTTTCCACTACACCATCCTCCTCCTCTTTTCCATATCCTTTTTGAAAATCTCCAAAACAATATATGCGTCATGTCGTGCAACCTTATTTGACACATGAGAAAATAAGGATCTGGCCACAAAAATTAAGTGATATATCTCAGTTAGGAGCCAATGGGTACCAGTAAGCCAAAACCTCTAGCTGATCAATACAAATTAAGAGGACCAATAGCCCCTACTGATGACCTCATGAGAGGCTCCCACCAAAGAGATTAGTTTTATTGGTTAAATGGTATAGGAAACAGTCATAATTATTGGTTACCACAAAAAGTCTTTTGTTTTATGGGTTATAATGGGTATAACAGAAATTAGAGTACTAAAAGAACATTCAGGAGAAATTTAAAATATGTCTATAATTCTTTTTTCAAGACCTTTGATTCTTCCCTCCTATGATCCTTGCTTCTTTATGTTTTTGTGGAACATTTGACTGTGTGGGGCTCCCTCCAGTAAGCAGGTCTCCGACTTTAGCCACATCTAGTGCTCAGCTCATATCTTGACAAGAGTACACAAGACCCTCTAATGCCTCTGAGTCTCTCAATGCCATCTCCATTATACTTCAAAATGCACCCCCAACCTAGGATGATTGGGCTATCCTTATTAGCTGATCAAACCAGCAGAAAAACTTTGTTTTATTTATTTCTGTCAACTATTGCTATCAGGTGATATGCAGTATGTTTAACACCCTGAAACATGAAACCCCTGTAAGTAACTAATCCTGGACACACATCTCCTGTAGCACTGTGTCCTACTCAGCCTTAGTCCAGCTAAGTGTGGAAGTTTATGCACATAAGTTTATGTGGATCTTTCTAGACATTTTCTCCTAAGTACCATGAGAGAAGTATAAGGCAGCCCTATTTGATTGTTAGAAGGCTGATTGATTTGCAAGAAAGGGACAGAACATGGAAGAGGCTAGGGCCAGTCCCCGTGAAGCCATCACCAGCATCATCTCTGCCAGATCAAGACACGCCACTGCAGCTATGCCACCTCATCCATCCCTCACACAGCCTTCTCAAGGAGTTCTCCTGGCATAGCACATACCCTGCTTACTGCAGAACATGTCAGGTCCTTGGCCGGGCGCAACAGCTCATGTCTGTAATCCCAGCACTTTGTGAGGTCAAGGCAGTCGGATCACCTGAGGTCAGGAATTCGAGACCAGCCTGACCAACATAGCAAAACTCCATCTCTACTAAAAATACAAAAATTAGCAGGTGTGGTGGTGTGTGCTGTAATCCCAGTTACTCAGGAATCTGAGAGAGGAGAATCACTTGAATCCAGGAGGCAAAGGTTTAAGTGAGCCCAGATCATGCCACTGCACTCCAACACTTCCCTTGGGTGACAGAACAAGACTCTATCTCAAAACAAAAACAAAAACAAACAAAACATGTGAGGCCCATGCTCTAGGGGACTGACCTTTCCAGGTCTTGAACTTACAGGTAGAACAAGTAGTGACCATAGAAAAACTTGATTCCATTTTAATAACCTGGTTCTCTTCTCTTACAACCACAAAGTATGCTCATCTTTCTACGTCAATCTCCGTATTGTTCTGGGACCCTGACTACTCCTAGGGAAGAGAAATCAGACTTTCCCTCTAAGTGGTGTCTATTCTTGCATCACAAGGGTGTCCTGTATGAAAGCCCAAGGGTCATTTCTCAGCTTTTCTTATGCAAACAGTTGGTTTTGCAGGACCAGCTGTGCTTCCCTGGAGACCCCGCCATCTTCTGGTACAGAGTAGAGAACTGGACAAACGTGCTTTGCTGGGCCCTGCAGCTTTGACTGAGAGTCACACAGTTTTGGGGATGGGGCTTGGCCACTGTCAATCACTCGAGGTCAGTAGATGTTGCCTCCATGTGGTGGCATCTGCCACCAAGGCCAGATCGACGGATCTAGTTGTTAACTTGGCAGCCTTATATTTTTCTACAAGCTTATAGAAATGTTTTGTTTTTTTCCTCCTCCTCCTCCTCCCCCTCCTCCTATTCCTCCTCCCCCCCCTCCTCCTCCTCCTCCTCCTCCTCCTCCTCCAGAATTGGCTTCATTAACAGCAAAAATTCAGGCAGTCTTCCTGGTCTCTCATACAGCTCAATCCCTGACAGCCTTTCCCTGTAAATGCCACCTGCTGTTACATGCTCCTCTGTTTTGTCAGGCTCACTTCCTTCTACAGCTTCCTCCACTGACTTCAGCAGCTCCTTCACGCATGCCACAGTTTTTCTCAAGTCTTTGGATGCATTTTCCTAATGATGACATCAAAGTTCCTGCTTCTATCCATGTTGCCAAATACCTTGCTGGAGTCATTGGTCTGACTTGGGACTTTGTAACGTTCACTGAGGCAGAGGTGTGTTTTAGCCACAGTTCAAATCCTCCTCTCTGGCCTTGCACCTCTGGAAAAAAGGCACACATTTTGATCACAGTAGTTTCCACCAAGAGCTGGGGACCCCCACCAAATGGCTGGCCCTTCCCCTACATTCCAAAGCCAGAGCTGCAGAAGCTGAGCGGAGACTGCCAACAACCGTTATCGGCCTGTCTGAGTAGACCCTATCTTCTTATTTGAAGAAAAACCCCACTTTCTTTAGAAACTTTAGATATGTAGACGCTGGTCTACAGGGTCTCTTTCAGAACATCCAACTTCTTCTATGGGACTTTTCCACAATTCACCGCCTGAAACACTTGGACTGCACGTGTCTGCACATCCTGGACTTTCTGTCTGATACATCTAGAGTGCTAGTCCTGAACAATGGGTTCTCTCAGAAGTTCCAGAAGGAATTCCTACAATTCTTGCTTCAAGATGGCACTGCAGCTGCATCACATGCAGGCCTGGGTTAGGACATGTCTTGACTCTCTTTATGACACTGTCTTGGTGGCTCACTGGGTGAGTGCGGGGCCAGTCCATGGGGAGTTGCAGGGAAGCTCCAGGAAGGTAGCTCAGATTTTCTTGGGAGAAGAAAGATTCTGAGCAGCTTGGTAAGTGCCATCACCAGTGCCCTCTTCCTCCTGAGCTAATATCTGAATGAGTCCCTGACTCGCAGGAAGACCCTGGCCCACCGTGATATTCCTCTCAACTGTGATCCATTGGTCCATTCTGGGCAATGATGGAGTCCTCTCCTGCTGAGGAAAGTAACGCATCTCAAGCTTCTTTCCCTCGGGCCTTCGTTAGCCCCATCCCCTCACCCGCAGTCTCTGCTCCCACTCCTGCCACGGTATCACCCAGCATTGCTTCCTGGAGAAAATCCTGTGAGGAGTGTAGCAGTGGACTGTTGAACACTCCACCGTGCATTATGCTATTTACTCCACACAACAGCCCTGAGAGGTAGGAAGATTGTTATTCCCATTTTATAGAAGAGAAAACTGATGTTCAAGCAGGTTAAATAATTTCCCAACTACTGACTGAAGAGCATGGGATACAAATTCTGGGTCACTGGCTGCAAAGTCGATATGCTTCACAGCCTGGCTGTGGGATGTGCTCTTGTGCCTTCAGGAGCCAACCCATCACCTTGGCCGACCCTTCGACCAGTGCAGACACTGCATCTTCGTCAGCCTCCTCTGCTAGCACAGCCACCCAGCCACCTCTATAACCAATGCCAAGAGCTTTTGCAAGAGCAAGAAAGACTCTCCTTAGACCAGAGTGTCTCAACCTCAGCATTATTGGCATTTTGAGCCTGATGGCTCTTTGTGGGGGTGGGGAGTTGTCCTGTGCAGTACAGGATGTTTAGTGGCATCCCTAGCCTCTACCCACTAGATCAATAGCATCCCCCATCACAGTTGTGACAAACAAAAGTGTCTCCAGATATTCCCAAACATTCCTGGGAAGAGGAAGGCTCACAACCAGTTGTTGTCTGGTTGAGAACAATTGCCCTAGGGTACTCATCCTATCAGCTCTCTCTGCTTTTCAGCCAAAGTTCCTGAAAAATTAAGGTCTCTGATGCAAAGCCTATCCCCACTATAGTACTTTGAAACACTACTCTTGCTGGGACAGGCACCTGACCAGGCTCCCTTTCACCATCTGTCTTAGTCCAGTCCAGCTGCTATAGCCAAATCCGATACACTGGATGGATTATACATGACAGAAATTTATTTGTACACAGTTCTGGAGGCTGGATGTCCAAGATCAGGGTGTCAGGATGATCAAGTTCTGGTGAGGGCTCTCTGTCAGTTGCAGATGACTGTCTTCTTACTGGGTCCTCAGATGGCAGAAAGAGCATGAGGGAGCTCTCTGCAGTCCCTTTTCTAAAGGCACTAATCTCATTCATGAGAGTTCCATCCTCATAACCTAATCACCTCCCATAGAGTCCCATCCTCATAACCTAATCACCTTCTAATACCACATCTTGGGTATTAGGATTTCAACACATGAATTTGGGTGGACAACGACTTTAAGTTCAGTGCACTATCACTGTCCTGGTGCTCCCTGATGTGCAGCCCCTTCTTGGGGAGCTCAGACAGCCCCAAGTGGAATTTGTTGGTCAGGCTCCCTTTCAACAGAGTGTGTCCCTGAATGCTCCACGCCCCTATCTTCAACATTCACCTTTACCCTCTGATACAGTTTGGATCTATGTCCCCACCCAAGTCTCATGTTGAATTGTAATACTCAACTGTTGGAGGAGGGGCCTGGTGGGAGGTGACTGAATCATGGGGGTGGATTTCCCCCTTTCGAGCTGTTCTCGTGATAGAGTTATCACAAGATCTGGTTGTTTAAAAGTATGTGGCACCTCTGCCATCTCTCTCTTCCTCCTCCTTCATTCTACGTAAGATGTGCCTGTTTCCCCTTCGCATTCTGCCACCATTATAAGTTCCCTGAGGCCTCCCCAGAAGCCAAGCAGATGGCCAGCCTGTACAGCCTGCAGAATTGTGAGCCAATTAAACCCCTTTTCTTTATAAATTATCCAGTCTCAGGTATTTCTTTATAGCAATGTGAGAATGGACTAATACACCCTCCCATTCATGACCCAGGGCCTACATTCCCAAATCCTATGCCATCCAAGGGTGATGACCACCTGGATAAGAATGAGCCCTCCCCTGGAAGGGACAGTGTAGAAACAAAGCCTGTACTCCCCTACAAGTCCCAACCTGCCAGACTCAGGCAAATACCCATGGAAATGCCAACCAGGGCATCTCTGTGGCCAATCGTCCAGGCCCTTTGGAGAGGAGGAACCACGTGGGCAATCCATCATCATCTGATGGTGGTGCCATCCGCTGGTTCCCCATGCCTAGGCTGGTCTCCATGAACATCACTTAGTTTTTAGATTTTCCTAATTAAGAAAGGTTCCCACCAGCAACAGCAAAAATCCTCACCACCTCTTTCATTATCTCAGCTTTTCTTCCCCTTAATTACTATTGAGCTCCTGGCTGATTAAATTAGTTTTTGAGGTCCTTTCTGAAATCTTGGGGAAATTATCTGAAAATCATGAAATCAATTCCCTTACGCTGTTTTAATCCTTTATGCCCTAGGCTCAAAGAGGGATGGGCAGACAAGTGCAGGCCCTCTGAGAAGTGTGCAGCTCTACACTGCTTGCCAGCCTTCTAGGGCCTTTGTGGACCATCTGGGTCAATTTCCTTCCAAGTAAATGAAATGCAAATAAAAATTCCAGCAGTTTTTCAGCTGCCGGCTGCCCAGCTGATTAGCATGACAGAGGCTGGGAGATGAGGCCTGACCCGGTGCACTTCCCCTCATCTCATTAAGTTGTAACTCCACCGCCGCTGCATTCATAGTGTTTATTGACGCTGAAAGGCGTCTTTATCCAAAACTAGCTAAATTCACATTCAGAGTTTTTACTTGGAAGTCTTGCCTGCTCCAGCATCCACATGAAAGTGAACCTATTGTGGCTGGCTCATGTGCCCTGCTGATTCTGAAACAATCTGGAGGTTTCTCAAAAATGTTTATTTCACAAGTTGGTATCCTTCCATCCTGCTCCCCCAGCCTCAAAATGCACAGGGACGCTCAGTGCAGGAAGAGGTAGGGGTGAGCGTGGGAGGAATTCCTAAAGTCAAGTTCTTAACAGACGTGAGAAAGCAAACGTCTGGGAGAGGGATTTTGGCCTGGGTGATTCTGAGATCTGTGGGTACAGCGAAACCTGACACAGCGCCTGGGGCCCTGCCAAGCTTTCTCACCTGGGCACTGGCTTCTCAGAGACCTCTGGCCAGGCACACATCCCCACCGATGGCTGTTCCCCCGGATTGATTTTCCTTCTTTATAAAGCATTTGAAGGGCAGTTTTCCTGTATCTGCCTCCATTAAGCACGTATGAACACTTTGACAGCAGCCTTGATTTGCTGTTGGGGTCTTCATTGCTTTGTGGCTTTGCACTGGGACCTGTTTGCAGGCTGGGGAATGATTTCACTCTGATTGAGGCTGGGAGGTCCCAGGACTGTGCAACTCTCCTCCCATTTTCACCTAACAGAATGCTTCATGGAGAGAAGAGGTATTTATCTTTGGAAATTGAGAATGAGCAAAAAGGAGATGAAATTCAAAAGGAGGAAGTCATTCTTATTTGTGATTCTCTGGTTGCCCCCTAAATGAAGCACAGTGATCAAAATCCAATCTCTCTGACCCATTTGGTATTACAGCTGGGAACAGAGCTTTGAAATCAAACTTAATGAATAACCTGGTTGACGAGTGACTTTTTAATATGAAAGTAAAGCTGGATGCTTTTGATAGGTCCTGGTTAGTATTTAGCCAACAGGGTATGCATGGATTTGCATGTAGGAAAAGGGTTGCTATCCTTCAAAATGCATGCCTGAGATCTTCAGCCATTCAGAAGACATTTTTTAAACCAGTAAATAGCCCTGGGCCTGTCACAAAGGTTTATCAATCTATAAAACTATCTTAACTGCGCACAGGATCTGTGCTAAGGATTATAATATTTAACATTTTTGTTAAAAACATTTTCTATACTGAGTTTTGTTTTAGGGCTGGTTTCTGCTCAGGACCCAATTCAGCAGATTGGCTACTTTGTGAGTTAGCTCAGATTTTCCTGGCTGTTGATAAAAACATTTTGTTTTCTCTTTGGTTGGCCAACAGGAAGGGGTGGGTGCATCAAAGCCTGAGAGTGACCGACCATCCATAGGAACCGTGTGGAGGATCGTCAGCTGGCTCAGCGTGCTTACCTGCAAATGAGCAGCACATCCCAGAAGGCTTATAACTCTGCAGGAGCAAAAGAGAGCACCAGGGTGTGACCTTGGTAGGAGAAAAGGGCTAGCTCAAGGTATCCAGATCGTCTTCCTGTGGCCTACAATGCAGGACTCTTGGTCTAAGGGTCAACCCCTGTGTCTGATGAGTTTCTGCAGAAATTATGATACTCCCAAGTGAGCTTGCCTAGCTGTTTGAGTGGATGCTGCTTTCCAGAAAGAAACCAGCCAGTACCTGTAACATTAAAGGTACCATGTTATAAAGGTGCCATCTTACAATGAGCCATATCCTTCATTCATCACAACGACCCGGATAGTTATATATAGACAGCCCCATTTCCCTGACCAGGAAACTGAGGCTCACAGAACAACCGTGTTGCTTGAGACCACAGAACTGGGGTTAGAAGCAGGTCTAACTGACCCCAGAGCCCATGCTCTTCCCAATACGCTTTACTGTCTTCTCCACAGCACATCACGTGCCACACATTTCCCATTTCCAATCCAAAGGTCATGCCTCTCACTGAAACCAAATGACAGACCATGGGAGCTACACACAGGATACTTAGCAGCCCTGTGAGGGTACTTCTTTGATGTTGCTTGCCACAGGCTGTTTGTGCCACCTATGTCCACCCAGCCAGAAAGCAGACGGTAAGATGAGTATAAGAAAGAATAAATGCCCTTCAGTGCCTTTCTCCATTTCCACAGAATGTTGCTGCACCCCACTGAGGACGTGGTCTGAGCTGAGGCTTCAGAGTTACCCTGAAAACTGGGCCTTGGCTTTTCTGATCTTCCCTGCAAGCCAAGTTGTCCCAAGAACCCAGCTGGCCAGACCACACCTCTGCTACATCCCATCCTCCCCTGAAACCTGGGGCAGATAATCGCCTGGCAGTGAAGGCTGGCTCTGAAGTGATCACTCTCCCCAGAGCAGATCGGTGAGTGTCATTCCTTACCATGTCCTTGAAGACGAGAATCAACTTTGTCCCAGTTTTAATCCTATGAAGCAATAGCATACTAAATAATAAAGCCAAAATTGTGACAGACTGCCTGGCATACTGACATCCTACAGTATGGCAGGCATTGTATGAAACACTTCACAACTGTCTTGGGTATTAATCAAGTGGAGGATATCACTACTGGAGCCAGCATCTATCGGTCCATGGTCAACCTTGCTCTTCCAAGTGTGGTCCACAGATCAACAGATCAACAGCATCAGCATTATCTAGGAGCTTGTTAGAAAAGCAGAATCTTGGGCCCTTCCCCAGGGCTAACCTGCATTTTAACAAGACTAAGAAGTGGTGTGTATGCACATTAAAGATTGAGAAACACTGGTGTAGGGTTCTTTCTAAGTCCGGGATCAAGGAAATAGTATGTTTTTTTCCCTCAGGATTTTTGATCCAAATGAGACTATATATATATGAGTTTGTAGCGACTTGGAGCTTCTTGAATTTATGTTTCCTTTGTACCTGATAAAGAGATTTTTTTTTTCTTCAAATTTTCTTTTAAAGCTTGCTACCCCTCTCAGGCCTTTATAAACACAAAGAAGATTTTACCCAACAAGATCTGTGCAAGGGTAGGAACCTAGTATCCTTGAGTGCCTTCAAAGATGCATTGTGTGACTTATCTCTGGGAGCTGGATATTATATTTGCTGTTTCTCTGTTACAAGTTTAAAAAAAAAAACCGGACTGAAAGGAACTAGTCTCAGTGGCTCAAGCTAGTAAGTGGCAGAGCTGGGATTCAAACCCAAGTCCTCTGAATTCAAAGTTCCCACCCTCCCACCATGTACCAGGATGGGTTAGCTGCCTAGTCAAGCCAAGTAAATTTAAAATGGGTCACAATCATAGACATTACTGTTCTTTTATCTGGATAAAAATACTCTAAACACAATTGAGTCTTCCTGTCTCTAGTACACTATCTCATGGAAAGAGCAAGAAATGGGTTGTTTTATCTTTATCTATAATGCTATTCAGGTGGTTGCTTAAGGGATTTAGAGCTTCTGAAAATGGCTGGTTTAGATTCTAAAGGAAAGCAAAAACTCAGAAAGGAGACCTTATATATTTGGGACTGTAGTTCGTTGTCCTAGCTGTCCTGGGAGCAGAGAGCAGAAATACGGTATAATTGCAGTGAAGAAGAGAAGATAGCAATGCATAAATATTAGGGCTAGGGAAGACTTTGGACTGCTTCATCAGGATCATCACCAGGCTTAGGCACTACCACATCAGGAAGCTTACAAATGTCTCTTGAGTTAGAGGCCAAAACAAGTGAGAGAGAGAATGCCTAGCGACAAGCCGCCGTGTTCATTAAAGCATAATTTAAAAGATGCCTTTCCTCCAGCTGCACTAGTGCTTTCATAATCAACGTTAGCTAGCTTAGGGACTGACTCTGCTCACCCTCGGGAAGTGGAAGTCAACACTCAACAATTTATCTTGATGATTTTCGGAAACAACAGTTTCTGGGCTAGAATGATATACATTCCCCAGGGAGTTTCTTACAGTCTCACTTCACTGGGCCAGTGGGGATTCCCTTTCAAGCTCGGTTAGCAACCTGTAGATGAATTTTTTAACATCAAGATAAATAATCATATAAAATGAATGCACTGTAATTAAATAAGTAAACTCCAAAAGATGTGGTTCTCTAGGGGGATCATCACAAAAGTACAGATCTTTCATGCAGGCCCAGTTCAAATTCCACCAAGCAATCAAGAAGCATATTTTCAAACTAACAAATATAATTTCTTGGTGAGATGAGGAAAAAGCTTGCTTCCTGACATTTGCCAGGCCATGCGCAAAGGATTTTCAGAGCAGAGATTGAGGTGGAGATAATGACAATTTATTCTTTCATAAAACAGTTAAAGACCCTGATTTTACCTTTTTTTTTTTTTTTTTTTTTTTTTTTTTGAGCTGGAGTCTTGCTCTGTCGCCCAGACTGGAGTGCAATGGCGGACTCTCGGCTCACTGCAACCTCCGCCTCCAGGGTTCAAGTGATTCTCCTGCCTCAGCCTCCTGAGTAGCTAGAATTATAGGCGTGCAGCACCACGTCTGGCTAATTTTTGTATTTTTAGTAGAGACGGGGTTTCACCGTGTTGGCCAGGCTGGTCTCAAACTCCTGACCTCGTGATCCGCCCGCCTTGGTCTCCCAAAGTGCTGGGATTACAGACGTGAGCCACCATGCCCAGCCTGATTTTTACCTTTTTTTTTTTTTTTAAATTCAGATTAGAAAGTTTCCCCATCTCTCCCTATGCTCCTTTCTCATCATGACCTATCCTCCACCCCATACCAAACTCTTCTCCAGGGTTCCTATGCTTCTTTGCATCTCCTAGCCACGGGAAGCTCCCCAAAGCAGTAAAACTCCAAACTTGTCCTTCAACAGGGCCCAAAATATACTCTCCTCTCTTTTTCCTCACCCCATCAAACCTCCTGTTTATCAGCAATGTAAATCTCAGTTAAGTGCTGAGAAGAAATCAGGCTCCCTAAACTAATTCACTCTAAGGTGTGAATGATTGATAGCCCCATAAACATCCCTTGGAGATTTGCATTTTAAAAGAGGATTTTATGCACCCTACTGAATCTTCATTTGCATGCCTTTCAAGCTTGGGAAGAAGAGATTTGTTTTGTTTTGTTTTGTTTACCACATAAGCAGCTTGGAACTCGTCATACAAAAGATCAGATCTGTTTACCGTTTATAATCAGTTCATTGGTTGAGTTATTATTTTCATTGTCAATTGCCCAATGCTTTGCTGGACCCTGTCTTGGGTAAAGCACTTGATCCCTGCAAATCTAGAGCTGAACTGAAAGGAGCTGGTGTCCATCTTACTTCACTCCTTCCTCACCTGAACAAACAGAAAGTCCCCAGATAACCAGCGTAGCTGCATTTAGGCCACTTCTTGGGTGGCACTTAGCAAGATGAGAAATGAGATAGACTTTGATTTTTGTGATAATCTCCCTGCTCCCTGCCTTCTACCACTTACTAGATTTTGCTACAGCCCCTTAACTCTGAACTGTAGATTCAGCTCCACTTCCAGAACTCCAGGCTTTGGGCATAGGAAACAGAAAGAATCCAGATGAGTTTCACTTTGAAGAACAATGCACATTTGGAGTGTTTTCTCATTGCTATCCCTCCATTCACTGCACATTTACTGAGAAACACTATGTTAAGTGTTTAATCTTTACATCAATCCTGTTGAGGAAATATCACTTTCCCTACTTTACAGATAAGGTACGGTTAGACTCAGGGAAATTAAGCAACTTCCCCAGGATATCACAGCTACTTTAGCAGAGCCAGGGTTCAAATCCAGATCTGGGCCAGGCGTGGTGGCTCATGCCTGTAATCCAAGCACTTTGGAGGCCAAGGCTGGTGGATCACCTGAGGTTGGGAGTTCAAGACCAGTCTGACCAACATGGTGAAATCCCATCTTTTAAAAAAAAAAAATTAAAAAAAAAAAATTTCAGATCTGTCTAACTCCAACTCCTAACTGCTATGTTGCAGCATCTGTAGTGGGCAGATAGCATGGTCTTAGAGCCATTTCGCAGGCAGGGTCTACCTCTCTGTTAGGTGCAGTGGGCACAGTGCTTAGGGCCCATTATACCTTTAGAAGGCCCCCATGAAATGTTTTAACTCCTTTAAAAGTCACAAGAAAAAATTAACTTTGGGGTCAAAGAAAATGTTTTCATGAATATTAATATATTCATCTTTATACCAACATATTTTAAAATATTTTTATGGAAGAAAAGGTCCACAAAGGCAAAAGTATCCAAGGCCCACGAAAATCATACACAGCCCTGCTTAGAGGTGACCTGCTCCCCTCTCCCCCAGAAGTTTCTTCTGCTCTGCCACCTGAGTCATTGTCAACTCTGCCAATAGCCACAGAAAAGCAATGATGTTATTATCTTGTGTCAGACAGCAACAGATGAACAGAGAAGATAAGTATATTGGTCAGGGTCATCCCAAGAAACAGAACCGATAGGATATATATCCATATATATGTGAAGAAATTCATTGTGGCAATTGGCCAACAAGTCATACCTCTGCCATCTGCACCCTGAGCCCCCAGGAAAGCCAGCTGCATAATTCAGTCCAAGGCCTAAGGCCTGAGGATTGAGGGACTGCTGGTGAAAGTTCCGGAGTCCAAAGGTCCAAGAACCGAGAAAACCAATATCTGAAAGCAGAAGAAGATGGAAGTCCCAGCTCAAGAAAAGAGAGGAACTTCGCTAGTCACAGTGGCTCACGCCTGTAATCCCAGCACTTCGGGAAGCCAAGGTGGGCGAATCACAAGGTCAGGAGTTCGAGACCAGCCTGGCCAACATGGTGAAACTCTGTCTCTACTAAAAGTACAAGAAAACTAGCTGGGCATGGTGGCGCGCGCTTGTAGTCCCAGCTACTCAGGAGGCTGAGGCAGGAGAATCGCTTGAACCCAGGAAGCAGAGGTTGTAGTGAGCTGAGATCATGCCACTGCACTCCAGCCTAGGCAACAGAGTGAGGCTGTCCCACCCACAAAAAGAGAGGAAATTCCCCCTTCCTCCACCCTTTTTTTTCCTACTTGGGCCCTCAATGGATTGGATGATGCCCACCACATTAGTGAAGGGAAATCTTCTTTAGTCAGTCTAACAATCTCTCCCTGAAACACCCTCACAGACGCACCCAGATGTAACATTTTACCAGCTATCTGGGTGTCCCTTAGCTGAGCCAAGTTGAACATAAAATGAACCATTAACTGAGTAATTCTCTCAAAGTCATGGGGTCAGTGGCCTGACTCATGTGGTAGGTCCCGGTAGCAGATCACTGGAGCAAGTGAGTTTCAAGGGCTCTCAGATTGTCCTGCACATGATACCACTGGGTGGAGATCTGGAGAAGACCAGAGTCTCTGAGTCCAACATACCTTATCTGTAAAGTAGGGAAAGTGATGTTTCCTCAACAGGATTGATGTAAAGATTAAACACTTAACATAGTGTTTCTCAGTAAATGTGCAGTGAAGGGAGGGATAGCAATGAGAAAACACTCCAAATGTGTGTTGTTCTTTGAAGTGAAAGAACATTTGCACCTCTTTCCCCAACCCAGTTTGTTCTCTTCCATGATCACCCAGACCAGGGGTCTTGCTGCCATATGCTGTCAAACTATAGACTGGGAGGAGGCGGATGGTTCTCAGCCAGCAGATCTGATACAGTGACAGGTCAGAAATGTTTCTGCCCTTTCAAGATGCCAGACAGATGAGATTGGTCATCCAATCCAGATTCTCCTCTGCTTGGCCGCTGGAACCCAATCAGAGAGGATCCATGAAGGAGTCCCTCATGCCTTGGCCTTTTTCAGGGAATCACTCCTTCGATGGGGTCAGCAGCCTGACAGTTGCTTTTGAGAACTCTTAGCCAACATTAAGGGATGTTCATGCGAATAATGAACTCTGGCCTAGAAAAAGCCAACTGGAGCCTGACTCTTTTTCTCTCTCTCTCCTTCTTTAACCTAAGGGATACTGTTCAAAGTTAAAATGACAATTGTCAGTGATGTATAATAAGAGATGCTGAAATAAGGGTGATAATAAAAGTCCCATGCTGGCTCACTCCTGGTCACGGTAAAATGTTCATGCAAGTACATACCACCTTATATACACCTCACTCTAGATAGCCCCAAGTGATTGCACATCACGATCTCGCAAATTGAAAAAATATGCCAGAGGGTTGACTTTCTATCAGAATTCGCACGATTCCTTTCATAAGTCCAGGATCTTTTAGGATGCCCATAACCTTGCCTATATTTATGTATTTTATAAACTTAAATTTTGGTATATGAAGTCTTTTCTAAATAGAACACAAATAATTTGCTAGTTTCTTGAGTGTCATTTTTAACTCTAAACTATAATAATAATTCAAATACTAGAATGGAGTTCACAGAGACAAAAAAAAAAAATCTCATGGATGGACTAATGTATTTGGAGAAAAGGTAATAGTTCCCTGAAAAATGTTGCCTTTGAGTCGCTTTTCCATGTGTAGCACAGATCCAGCCCGTTTCATCCTATTTTCAAAACATCACGTTTTTGCAGTAGTTGGGGCAGCCTATTGAGGAAGGAGACCACTTCCTCTTAAGCTGCTAAGGCCACTTCCCCTTTAGCCTTCTACATTGTATTTCAAAAGGAGAAGTTAAAAGTCAGCCAGAGGAGGTCAGTGGAAGCACCGGTTGGCGCCACCAAACAGGTTAAGGATTAAACCTCCTACTGCTAACCACAACCCTATCTACAGATCATGGATGTGGTGTGGAGGAATTTTCCCTGGAAGGCATTGTTCTTCTCAACTGCTCAGACCCCCACCTAGTCACATCCCCCATGCTCTCAACCCTCTCACATGTGCACCTCTTAGACTGTAAGCCTTTAAAAGGGCCAGGGTTTTCTTTGCCAGGGAGCTCAGTTATTGAGGCATCTATGCCTGCCTCAGCTCCCGGCCGAATAAAATGACCACTTCCTCCTCTGTTTGGTGTTCGGGAGGTTTGTTTATGGCCACTCCTTCTTCATTTGGTTCCCTGACTGTTGGTGGACGGCCGAGACAGCCTCCCAGGTGGTTTTGCCTTGCCCTGCGGACTATCCCTGTGAGGGACTCCAGCCCGCTTGGAGGTTGTAGTGGGCCTAGATTGCACCACTGCACTCCAGTCTGGGTAACAGAGTGAGACTACATCTCCAACAAATAAATAAATAAATAATAATAAAAATAAAAATAATTTCTGGTTTTATTCATTTCCTTTATTGTTTTTATGTCTTCTTACTGACTTCCATTCGTTATTTCCTTTATTCTGCTTACTTTAGATTTATTTTTTCCTCTTTTTTCTAATTTCTTAAGATGAAAGCTGAAGTCATTGATTTAAGACCTGTCTTCTTTTCTAACAGTATTTAATGTTACATATTTCCACTTAGGTGCTGTTTTAGCAGTATCTAACAAATTCTACGCTGTGCTTTCACTTTTATTCAGTTAAAAAATACATTCTAATTTCTTTGACCCATGTTATTTAGAAATATGTTATTTAGTTTCCAAATATTTGGGAATTCTACAGGTCTCTTTCTATTACTGATTTCTACTTTATTTCCATTGTGGTCAGAGAACATACTTTGTTTGACTTGAATCCTTTAAATTTATTAAGATTGTTTAGTGCCTAAGACTTTCATCTCAGTCAGTGTTCTGCATGCACTTTAAAAGAATGTTTATTCTGTTGTTGTTTGATGTAGTATTATACGTCAATTAAGTCAAGTTAGTTTATAGTGCTATACAAGTCTTCTACAACCCAACTGATTTTCTATGTACTTGTTCTATCAATTAATGAAAAAGATATAATAAAATCTCTAAGTGTGAACTTTTCTATTCTTCATTATAATTCTATTAGTTTTATATTTATATTTTTCAAAATCTATTATTAGATATACACTTTTTTTTTAGAAAAAGAAAAGGAGAAAGAAAAAAAGAAACAGCAAAAGAAAGAAAAAAAAGAATGAAAGAGAGAAAGAAAGAGGAAGAGAAAGAGGGAGAGAGATTGGGATTCTTGTTTTACTGCCCAGGCTAGAATGCAGTCTAAAAATGGGTATTAAAAACCTCTTTTATGCCAATAATTGTGCTTAACAATGGAGACAGGAAGGAATAGGGGATGAAAATAACAAATAAGCAGCCAACCAATATTTTATTTAAATCTGTGA
>CAUYQU010039149.1:0-10933 GCA_963574635.1 Cheracebus regulus | reverse complement strand
ATCAAAAATTCGTCTGCAATTGCGGCATCCACTCGCTCTCTGCGCTTTCACTGGGAGCTACAATCCTGAGCTGCTGCTACGTGGCCATCTTGGATCTCTCTCCGCCCGGTGATGAAGTTTTTCTGTTTCTTAGTTTTTTTTTGGTGGATGCCCGTTCCCCACAGAGCCGGACCTTCCCGAGTTCGCTGTGCTTGCTGTGAAACTCTCAGTCCTCAGCACTTCCAATTGCTGTTTTCCTTGTGGGGATGGGATGAGCCGAGCCCGTCCTTCCGTATACTCCGCACCGGGAAGCGCCGTGCTGGGGTACCAGCAAAACAGCTGCACTGGGCAAAAGAGTTGCGCTGGCGACCCATGTGGCTCCTCTGCCGGGAATCTCCCAGTCTGTGGGCAACAAAAGTTTGTTGGAACTTGAGGCCTCCACTCGTTCTCTGCGCTTTCACTGGGAGCTACATTCCTGAGCTGTTGCTAATCGGCCATCTTGGATCTCTCTCTCCACTTTATTTTTGATACTGAGTCTTGCTTGGTTGCTCAGGCTGGAGTGCAGTGGCATGATCTGGGCTCCCTGCACCCTCTGCCTCCCAGTTTCAAGCGATCATTGTGCCTCAGTGTCCAGAGTAGCTGGGACTATAGGTGCATGCCACCATGCCTGGCTAATTTTTGTATGTTTATTAGAAATGGGGTTTTGCCATGTTGGCCAGACTGGTCTCGAACTCCTGGCTTCAAGTAATCCATCTGTCTTGGCCTCCCAAAATGCTGGGATTACAGGAGTAAGCCACCACACCTAGCCGATGTATATATTTTTTAAAAACATAGCACATTTCTCAGTGTAGTGCAGTAAGTAGTATACCAAGTAAGCTCTCCATAAATGTAGGCTTTTCCTTTCTCTCTTTTTTAAATTATATTTTAAGTTCTGGGATGCATGTGCAGAACATGCAGGTTTGTTACTTGGGTATATGCATGCCATGGTGATTTGCTGCAACCATCAACCTGTCATCTATATTAGGTATTTCTCCTAATGCTATCCCTCCCCTTGCCCCCCATTCCCCAACAGGCCCTGGTGTGTGATGTTCTCATCCCTGTCTCCATGTGTTCTCTTTGTTCAACTCCCACTTACGAGTGAGAACATGTGGTGTTTGGTTTTTTGTTCCTGCGTTAGTTTGCTGAGAATGATAGTTTCCAGCCTCATCCATGTCCCTGCAAAAGATATGCACTCATTCCTTTTTATGGCTGCATAGTATTCCATGGTATCTGTGTGCCACATTTTAAAAAATCTAGTCTATCATTGATGGACATTTGAGTTGGTTCCAAGTCTTTGCTATTGTGAATAGTGCTGCAGTAAACATACATGTGAATGTGGCTTTATAGTAGAATGATTTATAATCCTTTGGGTATATACCCAGTAATGCGATTGCTAGGTCAAATGATATTTCTGGTTCTAGATCCTTGAAGAATCACCACACTGTCTTCCAAATGGTTGAACTAATTTATACTCCTACCAAGAGTGTAAAAGCATTCCTATTTCTCCACATCTTTTTCAGCATCTGTTATTTTCTGACTTTTTAATGATTGCCATTCTAACTGGCATGAGATGGTATCTCATTGTAGTTTTGATTTGCATTTCTCTAATGACCAGTGATGATGAGCTTTTTTCATGTTTGTTGGCCACATAAATGTCTTCTTTCGAGAAGTGTCTGTTCATGTACTTTACTCCATTTTTGATGGGGTTGTCTGTTACTTTCTTGTAAACTTGTTTAAGTTTTTTGTAGATTCTGGATATTAGTCCTTTGTCAGATGGATAGGTTGCAAAAATTCTCCCATTCTGTAGGTTGCCTGTTCACTTTGATGATAGTTTCTTTTGCTGTGGAAGCTCTTTAGTTTATTTACACAAATGAAGAGGCTGAGTGAAGTGGCTCACACCTGTAATCCCCACATTTTGGGAGGATATGTGGGGAGGATCACTTAAGCCCAGGAGTTCAAAACTAGCCTGGGCAACATAGCCCAGGCCTCATTGTTGGGTGGTGGTGGAGCCGGGGGGAGGCTCAGAGAGGTAAAATGATGTATTCTGATCATGTGGTAGAGAGACACATACACACAAACACATACACATGCACAAACATCCACACATACACACGCACACACACATATACACACATGCACACACACATACACACACAAATAGAGATGTAAAATGATGTATCCTGATCCTGTGGTAGAGAGACGCACACACACACATACACACTCACACACACACAAACATATACACATGCACACACACACACACAAACACATAGATGTAAAATGATGTATCCTGATCATGTGGCAGAGACACACACACATGCGCACACACACAAACGTATACACATGCACACACACACACAAACACATAGATGTAAAATGATGTATCCTGATGATATGGCAGAGACACACACACACACACTCGTGCACGCACACACACTGAGGCTCAGAGAGATGTAAAATGATGTATCCTGATCATGTTATCTTTGGCTAAACTAGAACCCAGATCCCCTGCAGTCTAAATCTGCGTGCTCTCCCCTAGCAGCACAGTTACAAAGGCTGGCAGGATGCTTGCTTTTTTTTCTAGTGTGACTCTCAATCATTTTGACATTGGTTGGCTTTCCT
Source organism: Cheracebus regulus (assembly GCA_963574635.1). NCBI lineage: Eukaryota > Metazoa > Chordata > Mammalia > Primates > Pitheciidae > Cheracebus > Cheracebus regulus. The sequence continues at coordinate 8,293 of CAUYQU010039149.1, read as the reverse complement.
TTGGTCTTGAGCCTTTCTGCTGTAATGATTTTCAAGTTTCCCAGTTGTGGGTGCAGTAGAAACCTTGAAATAGTCAGCAAAACTTGTAATTAGTCATGATAAACTGTATGAAAAATTGATTCATGGCACTGCCTGCTATTGACTTTTCAGATACTTGTTAGCCCATCTTAGAATTACCCAGGCATTTTGCTTTTTTCCTTTTTTTTCCCATGTGGCCTGTCTTTGGCCCTTTGACTTTCAAATTTTTTCACTTGAAATAGGCTGGACAGATGGGTCTTCATTTCAAAAGCAATGGAAACTCTTGTGTCTTGAGTTTTACCAGTAGTAAGCCTGGCATAACTTTTGAAATTGCATTGTTGCTATGAAGTGCAATATGAGTCTCCTGTTATGTTTTTTTTTTTTTTGTATGTTTTTTTTATTCTGCTAGAAACATGCTTTTTTAGCCACTGCATTTGGGCATTACCAAGTTATTGTGACATGAAATTGTGAAGGTCAATTTCAACCTGGTATTCTCAATTCAGTGAAACTGACAAGATTTTGTATAAGTTGAATTATATTAATTTTCTATAGACTGGTGTAAAGAATTGTATAAATTGTCACAACCTGAAAAACATGTATGTTTAACTTACATTGTCAGAAGCTTAGTGCCTTACAGGTACAGCTGAAGTTATTGACAAATATTGTGGCAAAAGTTAAGCTTTCTGGTAATTAAATGTCAGGATTACTCAGGTTTTCAGAATAGCTTTCTCTTCCTAGAAGTAGTTAGGGAACGAAGCCATAGGACTCTTCTTGGGATCATAAAAGTAACCAGTTGGTAATAAACATTAATAAAAAGCTATCAAAGCAGTTAACTCTTCAAGCTAACAACCCCTTTTGTGTTTGGATTGGTGATTTCGCCCTCTAGATGTTAAGAAACTCTCTGATGTATTAGGTCACTATGATCATTACCTATTGCCGTATAATGAATCACCCCATCACTTAGTGGCTTAGCTCAGCAACAGCCATTTTTTTATTATCTCTCTTGGTTCTGGAGCTTGACTGGGCTGAGCTGAGCAGCCCTTAGGTGGGTTCTCTCATGGCGTTGCACCTGTGAGTGACTGGTGGCTTCTTAATGCTTGCCCACTCACATGGCTGGAGGCAGTTGTAGACAGCTATTTGCTGGGACCTCAGCTGAGATGTCAGCTGGACGCCTACACCTGATCTCTCCATGTGATCTCTCCTCCTTACAGTGTGGTGACTAGATTCCAAGAGTGAGCTTCCCAAGGAGACCAGGTGATGCTCTTTGGCCTGGTGTGACTGAGCCTTGGAAGTCGCATAGCTGCACTTCTGCTGTCGTTACAGGCTTTCCCAGATACATGGGGAGGGAACAATAGATTCTACTCATCAGTAGTATGAGTGTCAATGCTATTAATACATTGTTGGAAGAGTGTGAGATGGGATATCTTTTTGTGATTATTTTGAAAGACACAATCTTATACAGTCACTTTTTGACTTAAAGGTAATAATGTTGGGAAGAGGAGACAAGAAAAGAAAGGAGGAAAGAAGCCCCAGGGTTTGATAGTTCAGTGACAACAGTCAGCTGCAGATGGCAAAAATGGGAGCAGAAAATAAAAGCAGGGGGTAGCACAGTTCAGATGGAGGTGTGGGAGAGGCAGGACAAACAGCCCCTGTCAGTAGGGTGTCCCTGATGCCTATTGGGTCGCACCTGACATTGTGCCCTTGACAGTATCTCAGTCAGGCATACGCGGCGCATTAACTGATCACACTTAGCATCTGGGAGGCACTGGGGCCGTTCTTTAGTTACTGGAAGAAGCTGGCCAGGGTAGCATATGGTAAGGTGCAATAAGTATAAAACCATCTTTTGATATGGATGTCTAATATTCCTTTAGAGGGAGGTAAAGGATGCTAGCATAAAATGATTGTGCTGACCTTGAAGGAGGAATTGGACACTTGCAGTTATCCTTTCTCCCCCGCCTTCCCATGCATCAGATACTTATTTTGATTATTGTATGTGCACTTGATTTTAAAAACCCTCAAATATCTATTAGGTGCCTACAATATGCGAGGCAGTAACTAGGCGCTATTCCAGGTTGGATATTTCACTAAAGAATAATAAAGAAGAGTAAACCTAATGATTACTTAGTATTGTTTTACACAGTTGTTTCACTTCCCCCATATGATTTCTAAGAAGGGGTTAGTGTTCATTTGCTATGAGGCTTCTAGAAAATCATTTAGCTTCTATTAGATTCCATTTTACAGACTCTATCTGTAATACCTGTTTGCATGGCTCTTGTAAAATTAAGGCACACAGGAATAATTTAATTAATGCCATAAATGCCAAATATTTTTACCTTCAGTTCCTTTATAGATTGTGATTCAGTCAAATGTTCTCTAACAGAATCACATGACATACTTGGATAAATTCAAGCATATAACAGTTGCATCCATTTATTCCATTAGTCTTTTTTTAAGAGACAGGATTTTACTCTGTCATCCAGGCTGGAATGCAGTGGCATGATCGTAGCTTACTGAAGCTTAAAATGGTCTCAAGGGATCCTCCCACCTGAGCCTCCTGAGTAGCTGGGACTACAGGCATGCACCTTCATGCATCCCTAATTGTGTGTGTGTGTGTGTGTGTGTGTGTGTGTGTGTGTGTGTGTGTGTGTGTGTGTGTGTGTGTGTGTGTAGATAGGGTCTGGCTATATTTCCTAGGCATGTCTCAACCTTCTGGCCTCAAGCGATTCTCCTGCCTCGTTCTCCCAAAGCACTGATATTACAGGTGTGAACCACCATGCCCAGCCATTCCACTAGTCTCAATTGAACACCTGGAATGTGCCAGTTAGTGAGCCGGGTGCTGGGGATTCAGAGATGAACAAGTCAGATGATGTCCTGCCATGTAGCGCCTATATGATGTGGGCTCCTCCATGAAAAAGATGTGACGATGCCTAAGGGTTGGTAAAAAGGTCCCATGGATACATGAACAAATACAGTCAACTGTACATTTTCAGAAGGGGCACTTTACGTACCACATCTGTCTGAAATATTAAAGGATTTGAGTGACTTAAAAACAGCCATGGTAGAGTAAAACTCTGGCATTTTCAAAGAAGTCATCTCTGAGTGTGGTGTATTGCCTAAGCTGTTTCAGAGTGTTGGTAAAAATGGAATACTAGGTGGTACTTGTCAGATTTAACCCTGGGTTGTGCTAGGAAATCAAGTTTAATAGGACAAGGACCTGTAGTAGTATGTGTTAAGAAAGGGCCATAGAAAAGTAAGTTAATAGCTTATTGTATTTTGGGCACAGTTACATCTATTGCAAGGTTTTTTTTTTTTTCCCCCCTGCTCTGCTCATTGATTTAGCCTATTTATAAGAGTATAATTCAGAATATAAATATGAAAAATGTCTCATAAGGAAGTTTATCTTTAACTCAGACATTATATCATTAAGACTTTAAATCTCATTATAATATTATAACCTGAATGCTACATCTTTCTTCCTGTATGGAGAGCTTAGAGAAAAATTGTGGCCTGTTGTGGCCATTTGCTTATCATCAGTGTACATAATGATCTCAAATATCCAAAAATAGTTATATTCAGCTGTGTATTTCTAAGAAAATAGATATGTTCACAGCAGGTCTTTAAATTCCACATACTTGGAGGAAGAACACAGGGATTCATTCCCTGAGAGTTTTTGAAGCTGAGGACACACCTGGGTTTTGGTTTTTCAGGGTAGAATTCAGTACAAATCAGCAATTGTTGAACACATATTAAGTTGCGGGTACTGGACTCACTGTTTCCCCCACATGATCTCATTTATCTGCATAATAACCTGACGAGGTTGGTATTATCATTCTGTGTTACAGGTGGAAAGACTGAGACATAGTAGTTAAGTCACGATGACTAGCAAGCGGTCAGTTTGGAACTCAGTGTCAAAATCTGATGGAGGCGCCCTTTTGTTGGTAACCACTGTGCTGTACTGTTACCAGTGGAAGGATTCTAATCACATCCTTGTTCTAGTCTTTATTTCCTAATTTTCTATAATAAACATTGAATCAATTTTAAATTGAAAAAATCTCAACCAATATAACTTAAATGAGTAATGCAGTTAGATTACAAAAACATGTATTTGTGTGTGTGGTATGAAAATATAAAAACTACATGATCCTGAACACCATAACCGTTTGCTTAGCAATTAAATAGATATCATAATTAATGCTTTTTAAAACACAGTGAACATATAGATATTAAGGTTTCTGCTTCAGTTATTTTTCTTGGGAAAATAACACTTATTGATTTAAGATCCTTAGTCTCAGATTCTAAATTGATTTTCTTATTTCATTGTCAACATAATTGGGGATTTATCTTTTAACGAAAGAAAAAAGCACAGTCTTCATCTTGGTAGACATTTATGTATATAGGAAGGTCATAGGTGATTTTTGAGGAAGTTTGGTGATGAAAGAAAGAGCTACACGAGTGGCTAGCAGATTCAGCACAGGCTTTTGATGATAATGGGGATTTGAGTGTTCTTTTCTTCTGTTTTTTCCCCTTCAGTGTCACAGTTTTATTTGAGGAGCAGCTATCAGTATTCTGGGAGACTAATTGTAAATCACTGAATCAGCAAATTGAAAATTGTTCTTTAGACCTCTTTGGAGGTCTTGCCTTAGTGAGTGTTGGGTAGAACTCAGAAATCTTTGTTTTTAACTTATGACCTAGGTGAATTTTATGATCAGGCGTATTTGAGAACTGGGCTAGAATAAAGCTTGCATGAAAAAATGCAGTAGGAAGTGAGGGTGTAAAGCTGGATTGGGTCCAGAATGTGAAAACCTTAGATCTTAAGTGATGGGCTTGGGATGTGGTCCTATGAGCTGTAAGGAGCCCGTGACAGGTACCCTGTAAACAGAGAAGCAGTTGGAGAAGTTGGCTCAGGAGTGGGCAGTAGAGGACAGCCTGAAGGAGGTCAGGCTCGTGGAAGCCGTTAAAGACGTCTAGGCCTGAGGCAATGGGGGTCTGAACTAGAACTGTGGCAGAGGCATAGGATAGGGGACAAGTAACATTGAAGTGCTAGACTTGACAGAGCCTAGTAAGTGATTAGACATGGGAGGCAAAACCGCAGAAGTGGGAAAGACAGCCAGGAGGGTTTGAGGATGTACGGATAGGAGAACGGTAGTAGCTTTTCTGAAACTGGTGGGAGCTGGACCCACTAGGGTCCTGTTTTGGAAAGAAGATCAGGAGTTCGTTAGGAAGCATTTGAGTTTGATGTTCTATTGGGATTTCCATTTGAAGGTGTCTAGTGGGCGGATGAAAATGTTTAGCTCCAGGGAGACTATGACTGAGGAGAGAGCTATAATTAGGAGTTTTCATGATGAAGGCGATTGTGGAAGCCATGTGATAAGATGAGATGGCCACAGAGGACTTTACAGAGAGAACAGAGGAGCTCTGGGGAGTCCTGGGGGAGCAGTTACAGGAACAAGTGGAGGATGCACAGAACTATGGGAGGAGGAAAAGAAAGTGCTGTCCCAGGCACCAGGAAGGGTGAGGTGGTCAGCAGTTCTGAATGCTGCAGAGAGGTGAAGGAAAATGAGGACTTACAAAAGGACATTGGATTTAGCTTGGTTTTCACAGTAAGAGAAAAAGCTGGACAGTCGGAATTAATGAGTGAAGGGATGATGAAGAAGTGCAAGTGGGTGACTTTTCAAAGTTTGGTTGTAAAGGGCAGGAGGACACACATAGTTTGGGGTGTGCAGAGGCTTCTGAGGTCAGTGGAGACCTATGTATTCAGAAGCTCAGTGTGGAGGGGGAGAAAGATACTGAAGATGAGCAAAGAGGGTATGAGTCATGAAGGATTCTGAGGGCAGTGGTTCACAAAGACAACTTTTCACTTGGCGCACATTTATTGTTCATATATCAAGTGCCAGGATGGTGTTGAGGCTACAAAGATAAGATTCAGTCTTACTCTCTGAGTAACCTGAGAGAAGAATGAAAGTTGACAATGTGGAGTTGAGCCTGGATGACTGGGAGGGTGGCGGCCCCCACAGATTAGGGGGTACTCAGCCTGGAAACAATCACCGGGCATCAGGATGAACACTGGGTTGGAATGGCACACAGCATGCTGAGGAGGGCTGGGGAGGACCCTGTGAAGGACTTGGTCTTGTGATTGTCCTGTGTAAGGTATGTGGTGTCTTCCTTCCCTAGAGGCAAGGAGGCTCATCTCAGGTGGAGGGACCAGCATGGCCAAGCACTTGCAAGTTTGTTGGAGAGTAATTGTTTGTGGGATTGAAATAGTGGGAAGATACACAGAGGCAGGCAGGAACCAGAGCTTAAAGCATCTCTGTGTCTTGATGAGGAGCTTAGGCTTTCCCCCCACCACCCACAAATCAGGAACTGTGATAAGAATTTCAGCAGAGACATACAGCGACCAGTTACCCTTTAGAAAGACCTCCATGGCAGCCATGTGGCAGTGTGTTGTGGTTTCGTGGGACAAGACTGGAAGCAGGGGTCAGGTCAGTAGACTGGTAGTTGGCAGACTTTGCTGTGCAAGTGAGGATAGGTGGGAACAAAGGCAGAGCAGGCAGAGAATAGGTAGAAGAGATAGTTAGGCAGAGTTGACGTGACTTATGATATGGTTTGGCTGTGTCCCTACCCGAATCTCATCTTGAATTGTAGCTCCCATAATCCCCATGTGTCATGGGAGGGACCCAGTGGGAGGTAGTTGAATCATGGGGGTGGGGTTTTCTCATGGTGTTCCTGTGACAGTGAAGTCTCATGAGATCTGATGGTTTTATAAAGGGCGGTTCCCTTGCACATGCTGTCTTGCCTGCTGCCATGTAAGATGTTGCTTTTACTCTTCCTTAGGTCCTGCAGTGTGACCTGGGTTACTTGTGAAACTCATTTTTTGTCAATACTTCTTCTCACCTATCCCTTACCATGGATTCTGAAGCTTGAATTTTTTAAAACTGTATTTTATTTTTATTCACCATGTGAGAATATACAACTGTGTTTTTTCTTGTTTGTTTTTAAAATCAGTGGCTGGCTCTTGTTAGGAAAATATATGAATTAGAATACGTAGTCTTTCAAAACCACTTACAGGTAAATCTGTGTTACTTATTTTGCTGCTCTGGCAGTCTCCTGTTAGTATGAAATGAATTAACAAGATAGAATTTATGGCCCTTTTCAGTATTGAATTGGATCACAGTTGAGACATTGCGCCTGAAATAAAACTCCTGTCTGGAACATTTTTACAGTGGAGCTTCCATCATTGCTTTCCTTGAGGAATGAGAATTGTCCTGGTGATGTAAGGGACAGGTGTCCAATCCCTGTTAAGATGGTGTTTTCTGTTAGCAATAGGAAGACACTGACGTTTCTACTCTGTGCTTTTGGCAGAAACGGCAGCATATAAATCAGAGCTTGTTTACGTGGATATGATGGCTATAAGAGAGACCCTGACAAGAATGGTTATAGATTTCAGAGTGTGAACCACATGTGGATTTTGGGGGGATCCTGTTTTGAATAAATAAACTGAAGAAGTCATTTTTGAGACAGGAGGACAAAATTGAACATAGACTGATACTAGAGTCTAAGGAATTATTAGTGATTTTGTTCTTTGTGAAAATTATGCAATCATGTTTGTAAATGCCCTTAACAGAGAAGCATACTGAAATATTTACAGGTCAAATGATAAGATGTTTGGGATTTAGTTTAAAAATACTGAAGCAAAAGAGTTGGGATGTATAGATAAAATCAGATTGGCAGAATGTTGATAATGTGGAAGGTGAGTAAAAGAGGTTTGTTACACTATTTTCACCTTATATGCATTTGGGAACATTTCCATTAAAAAAAAAAAAGGCTTAACAGACCCGGTGCGGTGGCTCACGCCTATAATCTGAGCACTTTGGGAGGCTGAGGCGGGTGGATCACGAGGTCAAGTGATCGAGACCATCCTGGTCAACGTGGTGAAACCCCGTCTCTACTAAAAATACAAAAAAAATTAGCTGGGCATGGTGGCACATGCCTGTAGTCCCAGCTACTCGGGAGGCGGAGGCAGGAGAATTGCTTGAACCCAGGAGGCGGAGGTTGCGGTGAGCCAAGATCGTGCCATTGCAGTCCAACCTGGGTAACAAGAGCAAAACTCCATCTCAAAAAAAAAAAAAAAAAAAAAAAAAAAAGAATTAAAAAAAGTGAATATAGTAGCCAAGAAAAGCGGTTTGAAGGTATGTTTCTCTCTCATTTTTAAACTTTCTGTGGCACACCTGTCCTTATTTCTGCACATAGGGTGAAAAACTTTATGAATTTTTTACCC